>CAUYQV010163476.1:0-50311 GCA_963574575.1 Galagoides demidoff | reverse complement strand
GCTCAAGCGAGTCTCCTGCCTCTGCCTCCCAAGTAGCTGGGACCACAGGCGCCCGCCACAACGCCTGGCCATTTTTTGGTTGCAGCCATCATTGTTGTTTGGTGGGCCCGGGCTGGGGATTCAAACCCGCCACCTTAGGTGTACGTGGCTGGTGCCTTAGCCGATTGAGCCACAGGTGCCGAGCCAAAAACTCTTCATTTTCAAGGAGTTTTCATCTGATGAATGGGTTGTGTTCACAAAGTTTGCTTGGAAATCTAGCATAAAGAATCAAAAGATGTGTTCCTATGGAAATAATCTTGCTTCTCCCCATATAGACACACAAATCCTGAAAGCAAAATAAAAAAATTAAACCACAAGATATATAAAAATGAGTCCTATTAAGTCTATTTCTGGGTATTGGTGAAGTTGAAACTCTGTATTTATGTAGGAGAAAGAATCTCCCAAGCACTCCCTCTACAGGAAATCTGACCCAAAGACAGTAGTAGGAGAATTAACCTATGAAGGGGTGCTGGGGGAATTCTTCTTCTCCACCCACTTGTACGTGCAAAATGTTTATTCATGTAATATTTGCAGGAGAGGTACAATCTGTGTAATAAATATCAAAAATTTTTATTACCAAGAATGTTTGATGAATATAGAAAATGTCATTCTTTGATTAAGGTGTATTATTTGAAACTTACAGGGTAGAATAGAACTGTCTAGAGCTGGTGGGTGTATTGGAAAGCATCCTATTTGAGGAGACAGGGGACCTTGGTTTGAGCTCAGTCTTAGCTATTAACGTGTTGTGAAACTTTGAGTAGATAGTTCATCCTTCTTGAGATACAGTTTTCATATTCTTTGAATAAGGATGATAACAACAATTCATATTTCACAGATTTATTTTGAAGATAAATCGAGATAATGTATGTGGCCAAGCTTTGTATACTGGGAAGTGCTATAGAATCACAAAGAATAGAAAAGTAAATTGATACTTATTGAGCTCATATTTTGAACTAAGTACTGTGATGGAATTTTTTGTTTTTTTGTTTTTGAGACAGAGCCTCAAGCTGTTGCCCTCAGTAGAGTGCTGTGGTATCACAGCTCATAGCAACCTCCAACTCCTGGGCTTAAGCAATTGTCTTGCCTCAGCCTCCCAAGCAGCTGGGACTACAGGTGCCTGCCACAATGCCCTGCTTTTTTTTTTTTTTTTAGTTGTAGTTGTTATTGTTGCTTGTCAGACCCGGGCTGGATTCGAACCTGCCAGCTTTGGTATATGTGACTGCCACCTTAGCCGCTTGAGCTACAGGCATGAAACTGGAATTATTATTATTAACCATCCACCAAGACAATTTCAGGGGCCACAATAGTATCCTTAAAACTGCCACAAGAGGGGCCGTGCCTGTGGCTCAAAGGAGTAGGGTGCCGGCCCATATGCCAGAAGTGGTGGGTTCAAACCCAGCCCTAGCCAAAAACTGCAAAAAGAAAAAAAAGAACTGCCACACCAAGTCTACATCTGTTGGGTATAAATGTAGAGACCAGGGCATCCTTTCAACTCAGCAGAAACTATTCAACCTCCTCCCACTGAAAATACTTTGCTTAGAAGAACTCCAGGCTTGTAAACATCCTGCCTTCTTATTCTAATGATAATATTACAATGGCTATGATGTTGCATCCTGGCCACACCCCACAGTAGGAGTGACATTGACTCATAGTGATTCGTGAATATTGGAAAGAAGAAATGCCCCACTTAAAGCACTGGATAAAGACAACTTCATACAGACCTGATATTTCTACAGGATAGGGGAGGGGTGGTCTTAGGTCCAACTAGAATCCACCACTGTCGTTATTTAACTCCAAGAATGTAAATGGTATTCCCTGTGTGCTAGTTTGCTAGGGCTGCCATGACACAGTACCTCTCAGTGGATGGTGTAAACAGCAGAAATTTATTTTCTCATAATTCCGGAGGCTAGAATTTCAAGGTCAAGATGTCAGCATAGTTGGTTTCTACTGAGATTTCTCTCAGCTTGTAGATAGATGGTCATTATCTCTCTGTTTCTCCACAATCCCATTCTGAGGTAAGGGGGGTTAGGACCTCAACATATAAATTTTGGGGGGGACACAAACACGTTGCATCCCCATAACAGGTTCTTAGCTAAATCAGCAGTCTACTTTGCTCTTAAGAAATTTTCCCTGTGTTGTGATCTCTGTCTCCTCCATCTCTTCCTCCTCCCCACAGTCCTGCCCTACCCCCACTACCAAAAACACCTAGCCCCCTCTGCTTCCTCAGCACTCTAAGTACATTGCTATTGGCATCAGCAACTCAATTTCACTGACTTGTTGTCATTGAAGAAAAGTTATATAAATTAAAATACCAGTTCTCTGTGAAACATCCTCACAGGGTCCTTCTAGAATGCTCTGCCCCTTGACCCACTTCCTATGCATCTACTTTTGAGTCTCTAAGCAACTCCAAGGTCTATATAAGACCCTCTGTCTACCGGTCTACTCATTTCCTTAGAATCTATCTTCTTAGTAGTCTTGTTTTATCTTTTAGTCATTTTTCCTGAATGGAGCTCTTTTTTTTTCCTCTCTTGATTGTTAGTCATTACCCAGAAGGAAGCTACTAGAAGTTAGGATGTTACAAAGTATTGTCTTCGTCTACTCATGATCTAAAGCATTTTTCACTTTGCTGCCCAGTTCAGGCTCATTCCTAAGCAAGGCAACTTGCCGTCCTGAGGCCTTATTTGCCATTCCCTAGGCTCTCCACCCTGAATATACTAAGTTGATGGTTTCAGTGATGTTACGTAACAGGGATTTCATCAGTTTTTTGGCTAGTAGGATAGATGGTTATGTCTATGACCTCATCTTGTCTAGTCCCATGTAATCAATTAATTACATGGATGAACATCCTAAACCAAATATGTCATCAAGCAGAATAAGGTAAAGGATGTCATCCATCGCTGACCATCAATCAATATTTTTGAAGGTCTACACATTTCTAGACACCAACGTTATAGGATTATTCACTCATAGTACTTTTTCCCGCGTATTTTCATTCCTCTAATATACATGCCACAATGTCAACTATTGAGATAACTTCAGAATAAAAATCATTTAAATCTAGGTATCTAGTGGTTGGGTAAGAAGAGTTCTTCTGATGCTGTGAAATGTAATGTTCTCTTGAATGAACTTAAAAACAGATTTTTAAACCAAATATTTTCCAACTTTTATAAGCAGTCACTTCCCAATTCTTTGGCAAGCATGCCACAGGCAATCACCCCTATATAAATACGTAGTTAGAAAGATAAACACTCATTAAAGTCACTAGTGGTAGTATTGTTTCTCAGAACATTCAGCAATATTTGTTCAGTGGGTAGATAAAGAAAGAGATTAGTAATGTTTCCACTGGGCTCTACTTCTTCCTAAAGCCAGCCTGTCTTCCCCCTAAGAGAAAGGCATTAATGTGTGTGTGCACGTGTGTGTTAGTGCAGTGCCTCGAGACAACTTTCAACTTTAAGAGCAAACCAAGCTCCTGACTGGTTCCATGCTAAGCCATGCTTTTTTTTTTAAGGCCATTATTTTTGAGTAACAATAAGTCATACCTCCAAAATAACAGGACTAGATTAGTAGGACAAACTTTATATTTAAACATGTTAGCATAGCTTAAATATTTACTCATGCAACTAAGAACTATTCAGGTAGGTGCCCTCATCTAATTTTGTACATGTATAGAGATTTTAAAACTTAAATCTGTTAATTAGTAGAGAAAGAGCCCTGGCGTTTGTTCCAGTCTAGTTAGGTCAACAAATGACCATGATCCCTGGGAAAGCTGGACTGGCCTTTTCTCATATAGTAAAGAAGAATGGAGTAGATAAACCCTAGCATCCCTCTGACTCTGAAAATCATAAAATTCTTTTAGGAAAAATAGATCTTATTTTATCATCTTCTAGGGCTGAGGATCATAGGATAGAATACAGAGGTTAAGGGTAGTTATATTTGTTATTTTTATCTAGTTAGCATTGGGTAGAATAGATGAAATAAAAACAATAGCAGAAAATATTTACCCTTCCACTTCAAAGAAGGAAGGAAATAATTTAAGATTCTAGAGTTATTTATGGCTCTCTCACATAAAGATTTGGTGAAGTAGTTAAAGTTGGCATGTGATCATATTTTGGTTACAAGCAGCTAAGGTAAAATCATTGTCAAACAAAGCAATATAGTTCTCCTATCTGATTAAAACTTTCAAAATGTTAACAAGCTAATCTTTCAAGAAAAGCTAATGTTTGGGCCTATGTATTGTTATTTTCTGTAAACCTTTCATTTATTGATTAATTCCAAGTGCTTTTCCAGAGGTTAGAGATATCGTGGTGAATCAACAGCCAAAGTCCCTTCTTTTTTTCTTTCTGAAACAGAGTCTCACTATGTTGCCTTGGGTAGAGTGCCATGGTGTTACAGCTCACAGCAACCTCAAGGTCTTGGGCTTAAGTGATTCTCTTGCCTCAGCCTCCCAAGTAGCTGGGCCTACAGGCACCCGCCACAATGCCCGGCTATTTTTTGGTTGCAGTTGTCATTGTTGCCTGGCAGGCCTGGGCTGGATTCGAACCCCAGAATCCCTTCTTTATGGAGCTTACCTTCACACACTAGCAAGGGGAAATAAAATATATGTAAACAGACTAATAACTACACCAAGTCAGTAGCAGGAGAAGAGCTGTGGCAAAAATTAAAGCAGAATAAGGAAGATACAGAGCATCAGAAAAGAGGGATGCTGTTTTAATGGAGTGATCAGAGAACACACCATTGATACGGGTCATTTGAGGAGAGACCAGAAGGCAGCAAGGAACAAGTCACATAGATATACAGGAGAAGTCCACTCCAGGGAGGGGGAACAGCACAGGCAAAAGCCCTGAGGTAAGAGGAAACTTGGGGTATCTGGGGAAGAACAAGGAGGACAGTGGCGGAGACCAAATAAGAGGAATGATTTCCTACTATCTTTTTCTAAGAAAAGTCAAACTCTCCTTCATGCTAATGTTAATTTTTATAAATCCAACCAATTCTTTACTGAACTTCTGTTATGTGCCTCAGTTTTTCATTTGTAAAATGGGTATGATCATAGTACCTCATGGGTTTGTTAGGAGCACTAAATCATTTAGTAGTTGTAAGGTATAATTAAAACAGTGTTTAGCACATAGTGAATTATGGGTGGCTAGGTATGATTTCTATCACCATCATCTGTTTGTTCACAAAAGTATCAATAGTTGCATTTTTAAGGCCAATTATTTTTTCACTGAGCATTAATAATTATTAGGGGTGTTTCCTTGCAGATGTTGTCAGGACATCAGGTGGGGTTATGATACATGGTGGCTTAATCACAGGGGCTCATAGCATCAAAAGTCTTACAAGAAAGTTTAAAATGCATAAAAAGTTGGTGTTTGAAATGTAATACTTAATTTTATTTATTTACTTATTTATAGACAATGTCTCACTCTGTTGCCCAGGCTAGAGTGTCCCAGCAATCTCAAACTGGGCTCTAATAGTCCTCCTGCCTCAGCCTCCCAAGTAGCTAGGACTATAGGCACCCATTACAATGCCCAGCTGATTTTTCTATTTTTAGTCGAGTCAGGGTCTTGCTCTTGCCCAGGCTGGTCTCAAACTCCTGAGCTCAAGTGATCCTCCCACCTAGGCCTCCCAGAGTGCTAGGATTACAGGCGTGAGCCCCTGGGCCGGGCTGAAATGTAATACTTTCATCTAGATATAAATTGAGTATATTATATTCATACCCTCACTTAAGTTTTTCTTTATTTTTGTCCGTCTTAGTTTCTTCTTTAATGACGGCATAGAATTCTTGGATGTTTGCAATGGCTTTCACATTTATTTCCAGCATGTGGTCTGAATTGATTCCTTGTTTCTCAATTACAACCATCACGGAATCAAGATTAATAACCTGCTTGGTGAGTTTTGTCCACTTTGGAATCTGGAGGCTTTGTGCTCATTGTGTGCTGTCAGGTTCTTAGTCGTTCTTTGCAAATGCTCAAGCACCTCCGAGCTCAAGAACAGCAGCAGTCCAGGGAGCCCACCCCACCTTGGGCCACTCCTGCCTGCTTCCATAATTTTTCTTTTTTCAGTCTCACAGGAACTAATCATGGCTGAGGAGAATTTGAGAGTGGATTTAAAAATCCCTGTGCTTAGAACAACAATGACTGGAACATTGGAAGTATTCAATAAATATTTGCGGAATGAATAAAATAGGATAGGCCTGGCGGACAGTATTGGATCATCCTAGACAGACTGCCAATGGAGCATGACCTATCCACTGTGCACTCATGTGGGGCTAGGCTCCCACCCCCACCATCCACATGCATTATGCACCTTCTGATTAGCTCCTCACCTCAGGCACTTGGTATCAGCCATAGGTTTTGTTTTAGGCATATGGTTTTTGTGGCCACTGCATTTGGTTCCACTAGGCACAGTGAAGTGGAGCATAGCCTATGACAAAAACAAACAAACAAAATTCATCCTAGAAGAATTTTTATTCTTGGACCCGCTGATCATTCCCTCAACATTCCTCCAGAAAATACTCAGTGGGGGCCCCTTGTGTATCCAGTTATGTAGGACTGTAGGACTTCAAATCTAATTAGTATAAATAAACATAAATATGCCACCAAAACCTCAAGTGACACAAGAATAGTGTCCTATGTACCATAGGATTTCAAATAGGATGACTGGTTTTTAGTGGGGAGAACAGGAAAGTTTCAGAGGAGAAGTAGTATCCTCTGTCATGGAAGGAATGAAGAAAATTTTAATAGGCATGGTGAATATGTGTTAATATATACTGTAATTATAAAATAGCAATACTACGTCATCATTGTATATGTTTCCTTATTAATTCAGTTATGTCTCTGATTTCCTGTTTGTTTGTTATTCTTGGTTCCCCAAACCATGATGGTGAGCCACTTTAACCAAGAAACATTTATTGGCTAAAAAAAAAAAAAAAAAAGTTAGAGGATTCTAAGCATGTGTTGGCACATTGTTCAAGGATTGGATGGAAGTATTGTTCTGTATTTCTTAGTTGTATTGCCAAATACAGCTACCTGACCACATAGCAGATTTTTGATGTCCATTCTTTCTCAGTTCATAATCGTATTTATTTACTGTAGAAATGAATTACTATCTTTTTTTGAGAATGTTTCAGATATCATATTCTTCCTGACTAATGAAGACTGAAGACTATGGCAATTCTTTGAAAAAGATCTAAATGGAAAGTGAAGGTGAGGGACTTTTCCAGATTCCCATTCCATAATTTTACCTATTTATCAGCAAATACTCATGGAGTGCCTGTTATGTGTCAGGAAGGATATTTTGGTAGAGTTCTTGGTTGCTACCCACAAATATATACTCTGACTACTCAATACAAACACGGTGCTTCCCCCCACAGGTACTGTGTGATCCAACACATAGTCTGAAATTTTGGTTGTCCCTTTCTCTCACCGTATTAAGAAGCATTCAATGGTAAGAATGCATAGGATGGTTAGGCAAACACGGTCAATGAGCATTGACTAAGCACCTACCACGTGCCAGGTACTATGCATAACAGTTGATTTTTTTTGAGTTTGCAGAAAGTCACGATCAGTTGAAGACAGAAAAGAATGGGACAGTTTTAAAGTTAAGCACAAAATATATTTTTGTTTTGAAAAAGAGGAGGGTGGAGGAAGAAGGCGAACAAAACACGTTGAAAACCAGAGTCCTGATTGGAAAGAATTCATGGTGTCCACAAGATAAATGTCCAATGAAGCAACAAGGACGGAGGACCTGCTCCCTGCTGGAGGCTGCAAAAGGTGACTTTTCTGTTAGTCGCCGCGCCTGCCCTGCTGCAGGCGCAAGGGCGGCCAACATGTCTTGCAACTTTGGGTATAGTGTCAGGCTGGGGCGCTGCTGACCACCAGCGCCCAGCACTAGAGTCGGTAGCCGCCCCCACCTGCCGCGGGACGCCGGGCCACGCCCCCGTGAGCACCGGCCAATAGGCTGAGGTCTGGGGGCGGGCGGTGTGAGGCGAGGGGCGGGGCGGCCGCGGCCAGCGCGGTCGTGGCGGTAGTTGCAGTGGCGGCAGCAGAGGTGGCGGCGGCTAGGCGGGTTGTCCGCGGGCCGTGGGGGATGGGGGCTGCGAGCTCCAGCCCTCAGCGGGGGCGGCGGCCGTGAGTGTTGGGCCGGCGTCTGCGTCCGGGACGCGAGGATGGAGCGCCGCGGTGAGTGTGGGGCGGCGGTGGCCCCGGGCTGGGGGCGGGCGCTCGGAAGTTGCCGTCTAGGGTCCGGGCAGCCCATGCCGCGGCCTCTAGCGGAGTCGCCTGCGGGCTGCGCTGGGACCGGCCCCCGCGGGCCAGGGTCCTCGGGGTTGCTGATCCTCGCGAGGGTCAGACCTGGGGAGGCACGCGCCTGGGAGGTGGGCGCGGAGCCGCGGGGAGGACGCGGGCGGGCGCTGTGAGGGCCCCGCGGGCCGGGGGAGCGCCCGAAGTTGACGCGGCGGGGACTGCCAGGGAGAGGCTAGTGGGGTGACTTTCCTTCATTTCAAGACCCTCTAGCGTCCCTCACCCCTGTCCCTTTTTCAGTCACTCGTGCTGATCGCCTTGCTGCGGCGGAATTCAGGGGCTCCTTTGCCCGCCCCGGATTGTGTCGTTCCCCGAGTTTTCATGTTCAACTTACTGGGAATCGTTTTTGGAAGTTTAGTGAGGTTTTCTTAAGTTTCAAGCTCACAAATGCAAAAGTTGAGTAAAATAAAAGAGATCTCCTGTGCCATATTTACTTGTTCTTACCACTCTTACCCTGACCTAGTCCCTGGCTGTTTATTACTTTGGGGGAGGGAGACCTAAAGGTGCAAAAACAGCCTACTGCCCTTATTTTCTCCATGTGCCCTCTCTGGTGCGTCTCCGTCACCCAGTCTCACTCCTCTCCCACCCTCTCTATTCTCCCTTTATTACCGTTCCTTAACGACCCTCTCCCCGCCTGCTTTTTCCCAGCGGAAACTCTAGGTCAAATCGTGCGTTTTGCAGAATACTGGTGGGCAATCCGGGAGATTCGGAGAGGGTCCTGCGGGGACAGCGGATCCCTGGGAGTTTGTTTCCCTACGTGTCCTGGACCCTGCCTGGGATAGAGTTCCGGGGGAGGGCCTTGCTCTGGCCGAAACAGAGTAGCCAAGGACTCTCCTTGTCTTTCTTTGGGCCTCTCTCATTTGTCCCCTCTGATATATTTATCTCACTTTTTCACCACTATCCCTCTTAAGAGACCCAGGGTGGAGTTCTGCATTGTGTTTTTTGATCTTTGACATCCTCTGTTTTCTAACGGTGGATCTTTTCGGGGGAGGAGTGTTAGGAAGTATTTTGTGAAAGTTCCAAGACCTCAGCGGAGCCAAAATAGCCCAGGAGCTTTTGCTTCTACGTTCACCTTTTTCTTCCTTCTTCTTTGGGAATTATTAGCCTGGCTTCCTCATTCAGTTTAGAAATTGTTCTTCCCTAGTCAAGAAAAAAACATTCAAAATTAGATATGAAAGTTAATATTTAGAATAAGTACAGAAATCACAACAAATTATGGGAGTCTTAGAGATTAGACAATTTGCCAGAAATGCCTCTGTAGAAATGCTTCTGTATTGTGGTAACTGTGCAAGTGAGGAACTCTGATGCTTAAGCTTCATTAGCTTCATTATGCCTCATGATTTTCAGAAGAGTTTAAAAGTGAACTTGAAGAAGGATATGTCCCAGTAGAGAAGTTTCAGTCCCCAAATTAGCAGGGAATAGAACTTTGGCTGAGATGAAGACAGCACTGTTAAGGGAATGTATGGTCGCTGGTCATTACATCTCTCCCCACTTCCCTAAAATAGAAAATCCACCTCCCAGCACCTTCACTTTCCCCACTATATTTCCCCACCATAAAAGCCCTTGACCTGGGAACATGGGCTTTTGCAGCCACTAGGGGGTTAGTTCTACATTGAATGAAGCTCAGGTCCACAGGCATATTGGAAGAATTTTCATTCTTATGCCACTTGTGATTCATTTAGCATTCACTCAGAAAATTTAGCCTGATCCCACTCTGCTAGACAGAGTTCTTTAGAACAGTCTCACTTATTTGGTAGCAATAGATAATATTGAATAAGGCCCAAGGCATAATATCATGGGTTTTCTGAGAAAAATATATTTAATGTCCTGTGGGAAAGTGGAGGGATGATTTATCTTCAGTGGAGGAAATGAAAATGCTTCTTGGAAGTAGTGTTTTGTGTGGGCTTGAAGATTAAAGAATTATTTTAATAAGCACAGGAGGTAGAAAGGCCCTTCTGGGCAGAATTGCTGGTTTTTCGAGGCAGCTTTTCCCCCAGATGTCTACTTGGCTAACTTCCTTACCTACTTCAAGTGCTTACTCAAACCTCACTTTTTTGTTATTATTATTATTGGTTGCTCATCTCACATCTGAAAATCCCAAATCAGAAATGCTTCAATAAACATTTCCTTCGAGCATCATGTTGACACTCAAAAAGTTTTGGATTTTGGAGCATTCTGGATTTTCAGATTTGGGATGCTTACCCTGTACCAAAGATGTCAGTGATCCAGCTTTCATATTTCTGCTTTGAAGCTTTGCAGGCTATTTTGTTTTTAATTTTCCACTGACCTCCAGTGTGGTGATGAGCCACAACACACAAAGGTGTGGCTTGTGTGTAAAGAAACAAGGAGTTCTAAAAGGAAGACTAGAGTACCCATGGATAAGGATTTTCGTGGAGGGTTTATACTTTATTCTTTGTCTCTATTATTACTCTGATAATCGAATAAGCCATGTTTCTTTTTGGCACATAAGAAATGCTGGATTGTATGTTAAATATGTTTACCTATATCAGAAATGGTCAGGCTGTTTACCAGGTAATTGTGTGCCTTGTATAGAAGCATTGTATTAAAGTTAGACACTTTATCTCCATCTTCACCAGCATTTAGTATTTCAGTCTCTCTGAAATTAAAATTTCATGTGGCTATTTAGTAGTTATCATCGTTTAAGTTTGTATTTCCCTGGTACTTAAGATGTTGTGCACTATCTTGTGCTTTATTGGCCAATTGTGTATCTTTTTTTCTGGAGTGTATGTTCACTTCTTTAATCATTATTTTATGAATTATTTGTTTTCTTATTATTGATTTATGAAAGTCCTTAATGTAATTTGGATATAAGTCCTTTGTCAGATTCCCCCTCTCCCCAATTTCTGGCTTGCATTTCATTTCTCAACACTGTCTTTCAAAGAGCAGAGGCTGTAAGTTTTGAAGTCTAGTTTGTCGGTGTTTTATGGTTCTTGCTTTTGTGTCTGTGAAATCATTCCCTAGATTTTCTCCCATATTGTCCTTTAGAAAAAGATCTTTAAACTTGTGCTTAAAAGGACCAGAAGGTTAATAATCGTAGACTTCTAAGCCATTACTGCCTCAAGTACTCAGCCCTGCTGTTGTAGCTCAGAATCATTTACAGACAATACATAGGTCGAGTGCGGTGGCTCATACCTGTAATCCCAGCACTTTGGGAGGCAGAGTTGGGAGGATTGCATGAGGCTGGGAATTTAAGACCAGCTTGGGCCTCATAGTGAGCTCCCATCTCTAAAAAAAACTCATAAAATAAATTAGCTGGGTGTGGTGGCATGTGTTTGGCAAGTCCCAGCAACTTGGGAGGCGAGGCAAGAGGATCACTTGAGCCCGGGAGTTGGAGGTTGCAGTGAGCTATGATCATGCCACTGCTCTCCATCATGGCCAATAGAGCAAGACCCTCCCCCCCCAAAAAGAAGACAAAATATAAACATGGCTGTGTTTCACAGAAGCCTTTTATTTATAAAAACAAGTAGCCAGTCCTTCTGACTCTTAAATTCAAAGATTAATGATTTTAGGTTGTATGCTTAGGTCTATGATGTATGTCAAGTTAATTTTGGGGTTTGCTATGAAATAAAGGTTGAGATTCATTGGTCTCCCTACCCCCCTGGATAAGTTATTTTAGCACCATTTATTGAAAAAACTATTTTCCCCCATTGAATTACTTTGGCACCTCTGTCAAAATTCAGTCAACCATATATACAGACATACCTTGTTTATTTGTGCTTTGTTTTATTGCACTTTGCAAGTATTGTATATTTTACAGATTGAAGGTTTGTGACAACTCTCCATTGAGCAAGTCTCATGGCGCCATTTTTCCAGTACCCTGTGCTCACTTCATGTCTCTGTCACATTTTAGTAATTCTTGGAGTATTTCAAACTTTAGCATTATTATTATATCTGTGATGGTGATCTGTGATCATCAGCTTTTTGATGTTACTATTGTAATTGGGTGGGGGCACCATGAACCACTCCCGTATAAGATGGTGAACGTGACTGTTAAATGTGTGTGTCCCATCTGCTCCACCAACAAACCATTCCCCTGTCTCTCTCCCTCTCTTTGGGCTTCCCTATTACGTGAGACATGACAGTACTGAAGTGTTCAAGTGAAAGTGTCACAGAGCTCTCACTTTAAACCAAAAGCCAGAAGTGATTAAGTTTAGCGAGGAGGGCATGTTGAAAACTTTTCAGTAGACTGAAAAGTAGGTCTCTTGTGCCTCACGGTTAGCCAAGTTGTGCATGCAAAGGAAAAATTCTTGAAGGAATCATAAAAGTGCTGCCCTTATGAATACTCAAATGATAAAAAGTGAAACAGGCTTATTGCTGATATGGAGAAAGTTTGAGTGGTCTGGATAGATCAGACCAGCCACAACATTCCCTTGAATGGAAGCCTAATCCAGAGCAAGACCCTAAGACTCTTCAATTCTATGAAGGCTGAAAGAGGTGAGGAAGCTGTAGATAGCAGAAAACCTGGAAGCTAGCAGAGATTGGTTCAAGTTTAAGGAAAGAAGCTGTCTCCAAGACATAAAAGGGCAAGGTGAAGCAGCAAGTGCCTATGTGGAAACTGCAGAAAGTTATCCAGATCTAACTGGGGTAATTAACCAAGGTAGCTACACTACACACGGGATTTTTCAGGGTGGACAAAACAATCTTCTACTGGAAGAAGATGCATCTAGGACTTTCACAGATAGAGAAGTCAGTGCCTAGCCTTAAAGTTTCAAAGCACAGGCTGATTCTCTTGTTAGAGGCTAAGGCAGGTGGTAACTTTAAGGTATAGCCATTGCTCATTACATTCTGAAAGTCCCAGGGCCCTGAATAATTATGCTAAATCTATTTTACCTACTCTGTAAATGGAATGACAGAACCTGGATGACAGCATACCTGTTTACAGAATGAGTAATTTAAGGTCACTGCTAAGACCTACTGCTCAGAAAAAAAGATTCCTTTCAAAATACTACTGCTCATTGACAAAGCACCTGGTTACCCAAGAGCTCAGATGGATATGTGTGAGGAGATTAATGTTGTTTTCAACATTAACCTGCTAACACAACAGTCATTCTGCAGCCCATGAAAAAAAAGTCATTTTGACTTTTAAGTCTTATTTTTTAAGAGGTGCATTTTGTATGACCATAGGTGCCTTTGGAAGTGATTCCTCTGATGGATCTGGACAATGTAAATTGAAAGCCTTCTGGAAAAGATTCACCATTCTAGATGCCATTAAGAATATTCATGGTTGGCTTGGTGCCCATAGCTCAGTGAGTAGAGAGCCAGCCACATACACTGAAGCTGGCGAGTTCGAGCTCAGCTCCGGCCTGCTAAACAACAATGATGACTGCAACCAAAAAAATAGCTCGGCATTATGGTGAGCGCCAGTAGTCCCAGCTACTCGGGAGGCTGAGGAAGAGAATTGCTTGGGCCCAAGAGTTTGAGGTTGCTGTGAGCTGTGATGCCACAGGACTCTACAGAGGACAACACAGTGAGATTCTATCTCAAAAAGAATATTCATGGTTCACAGGAGGTCAAAATATCAACATCATGCAGAGTTTGGAATAAATTGATTTAAGCACTCATGGATGACTTTGAGGGTTGGTTCATAAGACTTTAGTGGGGAAAGTTGCAGCAGATATGAAAGTAGCAAGAGAACTAGAATTAAAAGCATTAACAGCGGAGCCTGAAGATCTGACTGAATTGCTGTGATCTTGTGATAAAACTTAAACAAATGAGGAGTTGCTTCTTGTGGATGAGTAAAGGAAGTGACTTCTTGAGATGAATCTACTCCTGTGGAAGGTGCTGTGAACACTGTTGAAATGACAAAGGATATTGAGTAAACTTAGTTGGCTAAGTAGTGGGAGGGTTTGGGAGGATTGACTCCAGTTATGAAAGCTCTACTGTGGATATATGGAAGCCTAATTCAGACCAAGGCCCTAACTCTTTCAAATGCTATAGAGAAACTTTTCTTGAAAAAAAGTCAGTGAATGTGGCAAAGTTCATTATTGTCTTTTAAGAAATTGCCACAGCCTCCCTCACTTTCAGCATCCATCACCCTGATCAGTCCATAGCCACGACATGGAGGCAAAACCCTCCATGCCAGCAAAAATCATGGTGCACTGAAGGCCCAGATGATTGTTAGCATTTTTAGCAATTAAAGTATTTTTTACTTAAGTACATACATTTTTTTCAGACATGATGCTGTTGTACCCTTAATAGATTGTAGTATAGTGCAAACATACCTTTTATGTGACTTGCTTTGTGATATACACTTTATTGTGGTAGTTGGGACTTGAATTGGCATTATTTCCAAGGTATGTGGTACACAGGTTTACTTCTGGGATTTATTTTTTTCTGTTCATCTGTAAATCTCTCCTTATGCCAATATCATACTGTCTTGACTCCTATACTTATATTAAATCTTTAAATTAAGAAATGTAAATCCTTAAACTTTGTTCTTTTTAAAAATTGTTTTGGCCATTTTAGATCTTTAACATTTTAATATAAATTGCAAAAAAGCCTGGAAGGATTTTGTTTGGGATTGTTTGAGATCCATTTGAGAAATATTAACATCTTAAGAATATTGAGTCTTCCTATCCATTAACATGGTATACCTATTGATTTATGTAAATCTTAAATTTCTTCTGGTAGTGTTTTATAGTTTCCCATTTGGAATCTTGCACATATTTTGTTCAGTTTATCCTAAAAATGTCTTGTTTTGTGATGTTGTTACAAATAATATATATATTTTTAATCTTATTGTTCACTTGTTGCTAGTATATATAAATAAAATTGATTATAGTATATCAACTTTGTGTTCTGGCAATATTCGTTTGTTAAATGTGGTAACTCCTTTGTAGGTTTCTGAGAACTTTTTTTGATATATCAACATGTTGTCTCTGAATAGAGTTCTGCATCTTTTTTTTTTTTTTTTGGAGACAATCTCACTATGTTGCCCTCAGTAGAGTGCCATAGCATTATAGCTCACAGCAATTTCCAACTCCCGGGTTTAAGTGATTCTTTTGCCTCAGCCTCCCAAGTAGCTGGGACTACAGGCACCTGCCATAGTACCTGGCTATTTTTAGAGATGAGGTCTAGCTCTGGCTCAGGCTGGTCTCAAACCTGTGAGCTCAGGCAATCTACCCGCCTCAGCCTCCCGGAGTGCTAGGATTATAGGATCTTTTTCAATCTGAATGCATTTTCTTTCTTTCTCTTATGGTACTTGTACTTGGTACAAGTAACAATATTGATACTTGTACTGTGTACAAATATTGATCTCAAGCAATCTGAAACACACAATATTGATACTAATCTTAAGGGGAAAATATTGTCTTTTATTATCAACTATAATGTTAGCTGTAGGTTTTTTATGAATACTTTTTATCAGGTTGAAGATTCCTACTTTGTTGACTTGATTAAAACTTCAAAAATGGGTAGGGTATTTTATCAGATACTTTATGTGCTTCTTTTGAGATGATCACATGGTTTTTCTCTAGTGAATGTTAAACTTAATTTGCATTCCTGCGACAAATACTTCTTGGGCATGACATTTTTTTTAAATATTGTTGGATTTGACTTACTAATACTTGTCTTAAGGATTTGTTCTGTAGTTTTTTGTAATATCTTTGTTTTTGGTATCAGAGTAATGTTGACCTGATAGAATAAATTGCAAAGTAATTTTAGTAATTAGTAATAGTAATTTCTATTTTCCATAAGTTTGTGTGGGATTATTTTATCTGATTCAATGGATCTTATCAATGAAGCCCATCTAAGCTTACACACAGGGGTGTTCAACCTGTGGCCCAGTGGCCGTATGCAGATTATTTGAGGACTGTTTTGCTTATTTGTGGTGTGGGACATCTTGAAATTATGCATGGACTTTTTTTTTTTTTTGGTTGGGGCTGGGTTTGAACCTGCCAACTCCAGCATATGGGGCTGGCACCCCACTCCTTTGAGCCAGAGGTGCTGCCCCGCATGCACTTATTGGTTGTTTTTTTCTCATTAGCTTTCATGAGTGTTCCTGTATTTAACATGTGGCCCAAGACAACTCTTACTCTTCCAACGTGCAGCAGAAAAGAAAAAGGGTTTACATCACTGGTACAGTTTTCTTTGGAGGAAGTTTTTAGTTATTAATTAAATTCTTCAATGATTTTCTATTTCTTATGTCAGATCTAGTCATTTGTGTCTTCCAAGGGATTTTTCCATATCTGTAGGCACTGTACCGATGTCCCTCCCTTCTTTTCACTCATGATAGTAATTTGTATTTTTTCTATTTGTTTATTAGTCTTACTAGATATCTGTGAATTTAATCAATCTTTTCAAAGAACTAGCTTTTGATTCCATTGAATTTTTCTCTCGTCTATTTTCTGTATCCCTGATTTCTGTTCTTATTATTTCATTCCCTTTTTCTTACTTTGGACATAAATTACTCTTTGTTTTCTAACTTCATAAAATGGAAGCTTCTATCATTAATTTTAAAACCTTTTTTAAATAAAGCATCTAAAACTGTATTTCTCTAACCATAAGTTTTACTATATAATCTTTACATTTTAAAATATATTTTTATTTTCATTCAGTTGAAGATATTTTAAAATTTCTGTTGTGGAAATTTGACCCATGTATTTTTTTAAGATATGCTTTTTAATTTAGAAGAACTTGGGTATTTCCAAGATTACCATATCTTGATTATTGTTACGGATTTTAAACTTAGTTTTGATTGGGTAAGAGAACATACACTACATGATTTCAGTCCTCTTAGATTTATTTGGACTTGTTTTATGGGCAAACATATGTTCTACCTTAGTGAATATTCCTTGCACATTTGAAAAGAATGTATATCCTGCCATTGTTGTGTGGGATTTTCTATGTCTATCAAGTTGAGTTGATTGATAGTGGTGTCCAGGTGTTCTATATCCTTAACAATTTTCTGTTATTCTATCAATTGCTGAGAGAAGATTGTTGAAATCTTAACTGTCATTGGCGATTTGTCTTATTTTTCCATACATTTCTATCAGATTTTGCTTTATATAATCTATAATCTGGACCTCTATTTTTAAGTGCCTTAAGTATTGTTTTGTCTTTGTGATGAAATGATTCATTTATTATTATGATAGATTGTTCAGTATTGTTTCTTGTTCCATTGCCCAGGCTGGACTGCAATGCCACAGTGATACCTCCCTATAGACTCAAACCCCTGGGCTTAGCAATCCTCCCACCTCAGCCTCCAGAGTAGTTGGGACTACTGGCATGTGCCAGTATTGCCTTCAGTATTTCTTTGTCTTTATGATGAAATGACTTATTTATTATTATGAAAGATTGTTCTTTGTCCGTGATAAGTCCTTGTTGGATACCTATATGATAGAGTCACTTTAGCTTTCTTATGATTGGTAGTTGCATGGTGTTTTTTTTAAATATGTCTGTGTCTTTGCATTTTTTTCTTTTTTTTTTTCTTTTGTTTTTTTTAAATATGTCTGTGTCTTTGCATTTAAAGTCTGGTTTTTGTTTGTTTTGTTTTGGGACAGAGTCTTACTTTGTTACTGGGGCTAGAGTGCAGTGCCATCACCATAGCTCGAAATCTTGGGCTCAAGTGATCCTCCTGTCTCAGCCTCCGAAATAGTTGAGACTAAAGGCAGGCACCACAACACCTGGCTAATTTTTCTTTCTTTCTTTCTTTTTTTTTTTTTGTAGAGAGAAGGTTTGTTCTTGTTCAGGTAGGTTGATCTCAAACTCTCGACCTCAAGCGATCTCCCTTCCTTGGCCTCCCTAAGTGCTAGGATTATAGGTGTGAGCCACTATGTCTAGAAAGTCTTTATTTTTATAGGCAGCATATAGTTGGTCTTACTTTTTTTCTCAATCTGAGAATCTCTGCCTTTTTATTGGGGGGGTTAGAATATTTAGATTTAATGTAATTATTAGTATGATTGGGTTTTAGTTTGTCACCTTGCTGTTTGTTTTTTTATTTGTCCCATCTGTTCTTTGTTTCTTTTTCTTATTGTCTTGCCTTTTGGATTAAGTTTTTGGAATTTTATTTATGCCCACTATTGGGTTATTAACTATATCTCTGGAGATTTGTAGTATACCTTCAAATAATTTTATGCTACTCCATCTATAATGTAAGAACTGTGCTATATACTTTCATTTCCTTCCTCTTGCACTCTATTGTTATATATTTTGCTTTTGTATATGTTGTAAATGCTAAAACACACTATTAATTTTGTTTTAAACATTAAAAAATTACAAAATGGCCAAGTGTGGTGGCTTATTTCTGTAATCCCAGCACTTTGGAAGGCCTAAATAGGAGGATTGCTTGAGGCCAGGAGTTCAAGACCAGTCTGTACAATATTAGACGCCCCCCCCCATCTCTACAAAAAATAAAAAGTTAGCCAAGTGTGATGGCACATGCCAGTAGTCCCAACTACTCTGGAGGCTGAGGTGGGAGGATTGCTAAGCCCAGGGATTTGAGGCTATAGGGAGCTATCATTGTGTCATTGCAGGAAATTTTTTGCTCAACCTTCTGGAGTTTTGCCCTATACATGTGCATCCTAATGTTCTGCAGGAGAATTAAGGAATTCCCTGTGCAAATTTCTGGAGCTCTTTCTTTATCTACTTCCTTCCTCTCTGGTACTCTGTCCCATGGATTCTGTCTACCCCAGTCTCCTGGGACTATGAACCTGCTCCTCAGCTTAGCAAGAGTGCCATCCTCTGCTTGGCTTCCCCATTCCTGTGCCATGGTCTGTGTTCCTTTAGGCAGAAAGTTGGGATCATTTTAGAACTTATTTGTGACCCTATCAGAGATCACAGTCCTGTACTATGTATAGTCCAATGTCTATAAACAATAACTATTTTGTCCAGTTTTATAGTTGTTTAGTACAGTGGAAGAGTAAGTCTGGTCTTATTTATTCCTGTGCTTGATGTATCTTTTAGGTATTTTTTAATCCACAGATTTTTCTTTCCATCTTTTTTCTTACAATTTATTTGGTGAAGAGATCATGTTTATTCTGTAAAATGGCCCATGGACCAGATTTTACTGGATGTGTCCTGTGATATAATTTAACATGTTCTTCTGTCTTACAGCTTCTAAAGTGGTAATTGGATCTAGAACAGGGTATCTCAACCTTGGCACAGTTAACCCTTTGAGCTGGATAATTCTTTGTTAGGGGTTAGAATTCTCACCTGCATGTAGGATGCTCTGTTCAGCAGCTTCCCTGGTCTCTACCCACTAGATGTCAGTAGAATCCCCCACCCCAATTATGACAACTAAAAATGTCCCCAGATATCGTCAAATGTTTTTAGATCCATATTCTGCTATGAAAACTAGGCTACCTCCACTACAGAATCAACTTTAGAAATATGAAGATACCTATCTAGCATATTTATCAATAGCTATGATGTCACCACGTACAGATATGACATAGAACATTAATCTGTTTGGTCTGGTGTCACAGGTATTTTGAAGAGAACACATGAAGACATGAAGATGATTTTAGAAATATATAAGTTGAGGCTGCACAGAATGATTCAAGTGCAGTACCATTGAGAGTGTGAAGTTCTGTTTGAAAAGGAAAAAATACTAGAGGCAATAATATAATGGTAAGAACACAAGTAATTATTTTATTATAAACCAAGAATTTTGGACTTACAGAAAGGTAGTATTGCAGTACTTTTCATACTTGAAACTTTTTTGTGCGACATAAACTTAATTTAAACAAAATGCAAGTGGGGGATTAATAAAATTAACCCTTTAAAATTAAAAGTGAGCTGCCATTTTCTACATGTCATCCTCTGGATGAATGGCAGATAATGTATTTTTTAGGAGATTTAAGAGAAGGATTGAGATTGAGACATACCAAATTGTCCTTCAGAAAACCTTATAATTTAGCTATCTGATATGCATTGAAGATTCACTCTTTGTCAGTCCTTTGCACAAGAGTTGGCTGCTTTAGAATGGTTAGAAGTAGGTCTGGAATAGGATAACCTAAAGCAGATATGAAGGGTTGACTTTGCTCCCTTGAACTCTGAGAGTTGCCCTGACCCACCCTCCTTGTCTCTCAGAATTCTTTTCTTCTTCCACCAGGTAAGGATTTCAGTTTTGAATCAACAGTGGTTTCATGAATGTCCATGGTGCATCATTCTTTAATAGGGTTTGGAAAATGGTTGGTTTTTAGGTGTCTTTAGTAGTACTTTTAATATTGGTACAGCTTAATGCGTAAACTTTTAAAAAATTAAGTCTGAAAAATAATCATGTAGCCAGGTAATCAAGGATCCGCAGGTTCTCATAGTTTTCAGGTAACAATTGAGGGGCCTAATTGGCTTCATTTTCCCCAGAACTGTTTGCATGTGAGAAGTGACCCGTCCCTTTTCTCTATCAGTGGGTGGTCTCTCTCTTTCTCTCTCTCCACCTTTGTCTTTCCTATCTCCATCTGTCTCCTCATTTTCCCTTTCTCTGCCTCCATTTGCCTCTGCATTTTCCTTTCTTCTTTGTTCTGTTCCTTCTCTTTTCCCTCTACAATTTCTCTCTCCTTCTCACACCTCTTTGTCTCTCTTTCCCAGCTTTTCTCTCCCTCCTGTGTACTTCTTTTTGTCCTTGCCACACCACCATCTCTATCCACACACCCTTTCTCCATTAGGAATGAGTTGCTACAAACTTGTCAATGAGGTTGCCAGGTCTGTTTCAGTTAGGAGCACATCATCTTTATTAAGAGGAATGGTGGATATGTGCAAATAATTAATTTAAAAATAGACTTACGGGGGAGTTTGAGGTTGAGGGGATTCCTTAAATTTGCTTCCAAAAACCTTATTTATGATTTAATCATAGTTGCGCCGTTCCAGCCCCTTTTTGTCCTGGGAATTCCTTTGTCTCCTCTTACAAATTTGTTTCAGTTCAGGCGTCATTGGTTTCCATGGTGAGAATCCTTGGTGCATTTTTCTTTTCCAGTGTGGTCATAAGTTTGGTTTTGAGGTTTTCTGAGTATTTGTGGCATGTCCTTGATACTGTTTTGTTTGGGGTTTAAGGAAGAAATTAGTGAAAGTTGAGTCTGAAAATCCAGTGTGGAGTAAAGTTACCAAGGAGCTGAGCATTTTCATATTTTTCTTTTCCAAGTAGCACCTGACAGGTCAGATTTGTTTTATTTCCCCGATATTGTTTTCTTTGTAAGGTTCAAGGATATGAGAGGTGTCCCTATTTTCTTCATCAAGGAATATTTTCTCTTGTTCTCACTGTCCCACTTGTTGGCTCTGCCACGCTCTCTTCCTTTTCCAGTCTCTGTAGAGCGTAGTCTCTCTTGTTTTCTTTTCCTGCCTCCTCTTGTTTCTGCCTTCCCCGATTTTCCCATCTTCCTGTGTCTGCTCTCCGTTTTCTTTCCCCTTCTCTTGGCACACTGTTTTGTGTCATTTTCTGTCTCGTCTGTGTGTGATAATTTTCCTCTCTGCTCCCATCGGTGTTCATGGTCCCTCTTCCCACGTTTCTCCCGCCATCAGCTCTTTCTGCGTGTTCCAGCACTGAGATAAGTGAAATTGCTTGTTGCAGTGTGTAGTCTGATACGGAAGGTATGTGCCTCAGGGCCTCTGCTGCACTCTTGAATCCTGCCACCTTTTTCAGACTCTTCTCATTCTGAGGCCAACTGGGGCAGAAAGGGGTTGAGCCAGGCCTGTGTCACATCTACCTGTGTGGAACCCCCGCCCCAAAGGGCGCTGAGGGAAAACGTGGTCCAGTGAAGTACTTTAGAAGAAATGTAGATTGCTCATCTGAGAGTTCGGCATCCGGTCGTCTGGAGACTCTCTGTAAGTCGCGCGCCTGTCCGGCTGCAAGGCAAGGCGGCCGATAGGTCCCGCGACTTTGGGTGCAGTGTCAGGCTGGGGCGCAGCGGACATCCCGCGCGCGGCGCGCGAGCCAGAGGCCGCCCCACCTGCTGCGGGCGCGAGCCCCGCCCCGCCGAGCGCGGGCCAACGGGCTGGGCGCCGGGGGGCGGGGCCGGGCGCCGCGGCCGGCGCGCTCGTGGCCGTAGTAGCGGCGGCGGTGGCTCGGACGGTTGTCCGCGGGCCGTGGGGGATGGGGGCGGCGAGTCCAGCCTTCAGCAGCGGCGGCGGTGGCCGTGAGTGTTGGGCCGGCGTCCGCGTCCGGGACGCGGGATGGAGCGCCGCGGTGAGTGCGGGGCGGCGGTGCCGGCTCCCGCCGCACGGGGCTGGGGTCGCCCGCAAATTGCCGTCCAGGCTCGAGCGGCTCACGCTCTAGCGGCGGTGACCGCGGGCCAGGGCCAGCTTCCTCCGGGCTCAGTCCTCGAGGAGGGTCGGGCCGGGGCTCGGCTGCGCCTGGGAGGCCGGTGCGGACGAGCGGGGCTGTGGCCGGGGCCATGCGAGGCTGATGGTGATAAAAGCCGGCACCCACAGCCGGCCCGCACCCCTCACCGCGTGCTTCTCCGAGAACTTCACACGTTTTAACTCTTAATCCTCACGACGGGTCCGTGTTTCGTCAGCTCATTTTTCGCGAGGGAAAAGTGGAGTTGGAAACCCGTCCTTGCGCACGGCCGCTTTCCTGGCAGCGTGCGGTCTGGCCCTGCCCCGCCCGCTCCCGCGCCCCGGCTGCAGCCTCCCCGCACCGGGCTCCGGTTCCCCGGATCCTTTCCGATTTCCCTGGTGCATTTTCCTCCTCTTTTGGGTTTCTTTTCGAGGTTTCCTCACAGAGGTTTGTCTCGGTTCTGTTGTGGACTTGTTTGGGGGGTTGATAGTTTAAGTTGGGAGGGGGTGACCTGAAGTCACAAACATTCAAGGTGGAAGCCGAGGATCTGACGAGCCTGCCTCCTGCTCTCCATGTTTGTCTTTCTTGACCGTCTTCCTCAGAAGCTACTGGCTTCAGACCTTTTTCGGAGAGCTGTGTTACCTACTAAAGACAGGAGCTCAGTGCCTCTTCCCATTTCTCCAGCTCGCTCCGGCTGACAGTATCTCTTGTCTGCCCTATCTGCTGTGGCTGTTTCCAGCGTCCGCTGCCCATTTTGTTTATTCTGTTCTTCCCTCTTCATTTACATCCTGGGATTGGGGAACGTGCTCTTTGGCAGTGGGTAATTTTGGCTGGTCGAAGGGAGAGCCTTGCCTGCCAGGAATGCTAGACGTTTTGGAGGCGTGGGAGGCTGGCAGCTTCCTCTTTTTTAAGCTTACTGGGTTCAGACTGCACAGAAATGAATGAAGTGTATGTGTGCTGCACGCCTTCCTTTAGAATTGTTTATTATTGGTAAAACTTTCTCACGTCCCTATTCTGTTTTTGTGGGAAGTGCTTTTTAAAAATATAATTAAAGACCTTCATAATGAACTCTTTAACTTTTTTTTTTTGCCTCTTTAAAATACATTCTTATCAAATCAGAAATTGTGCTGAAATAGCATATTTCTGAAAAATCTGGTAACTTTTCTTCAGGTAGAAATGGTAAGATGGTTGCTATTAAGTTCATATATTTGGGGTACAAATCTATGTTTTACACTTCATTTAGACCAGTGTCTAAAATGAAAATACTTATTTACTGTACTTGGGGGGGGTGTGCAAGGGAAGTGGGACATTTGGTTGATATTGAAGTCTTGAAAAAGTGATGTTTTAAGGGAGCAGGAAGTTTGTGAGGGAATTTCTAATGCACATATTGCTTAGAATTTACCCCATACAGAGAAAGTAGTAATTTTTTTCTTGCTACAGAATTCTGTGACAAGTAGGTGATACATGTTTTTAATGTTGATGGTTTGTAGTTGGAAGAGATGCACCGGAATTAGAATTTCACAAATCTTTTTTACCCAGCAATCTGTTTGCACAGTTCAAATTTCACTGAGAAGCCCTTTTTGCAAGTTTAGTTAGGTTTCTGGAATTGTTTCAGCCCTTTTTTTCTTCCTCACAATCTACAAATGTGTTGTAGTGAATCCACGTCTTGTTTATTAGTTATGTTCAAAAACAGCTTCCCACAATAAAGCACTGGTAGGAATAATGGCTAACAACTATTGAGTCTTGGTGATGAGCCAGGCATTCTGGTAAGTACCTTCCATGCATTGTTACCTAATTTAATTGAATTGCCAGTTGCAGTCTGTCGGTGGTAACTACATTTTATGTTACCACCAACTAGAGATGATTCATTTTGGCACGTGAGAAATTAGTGTATATGCTCTTGGAAAGTGTATATTGTCCAAACTTTCTCATTATCATAGTTCAATTATGAAAGCTTTGATTAAATTGGTTATCTTAGATATTTTTCCTTTGTAATGTTCCCTTTTTTCAGTTTGAAACATGAAAAATAATAATATATAGCAAAAATTGGCACACTAACTTTGAGCTTAATTCCTTTTAGTTCTTTCTCTCCCTGTCATGTGTTTTTGGTTTCATCGATTTTTTTTTTTTTTTGGTACATAGTTTCTTTGTCTTGTGTAAAAATTTTCAAGCATTTTTGAAGCCTTTTATACAACTTTGGGTTACTGATTTGATACATAGTTAATGTAGGTTCTTTTTGCTGGAATAGACAGTTGTTTTATTTGAAATTCATGATATGAATGTTTAATTTTTGTAACCATCTTTACCAGCGACAGTGACCTATCAGAACTAAAGAGAATGACTTTAACAAATAAATTGCAAAAATGATGAGATTTGTTATGCTGTTAGCTTTTTCAATTAGTGATTTATAAAAGTTACCCAAAAAAGGCACTGGAGATTTTTGTTTTTCTTGGTGGGGAGATTTAGGTGTAATAATTGTATACAAAAATTGCCCTATGTTTGTTTTAGAAATGATCTACATTTTTACGTAGGTCAATGTTAGATAGGTTTTTAAACTGGTGTAAAGTATAGAAATGACATTCTTAGAAATAATTTGAGATTAACAAAAGGAAATTGAATAAAGAAACTTAAGCTATTAGGAAAGTATGGGGCTCCATGTTCAATAATCAGGAAAAACAATAATAGAAATCCAACCTTGACTTCAGTTTTATGTACTCTTGTCTTCACTCAGCTTCATGTATTTATTTTTGAAAGATACTAATTTTGAGATAGATTTTTTTTTTTATTCTTCAAGAGATGGGGTTATCCAGGCTGGGCTCAAATGATCCATCTGCCTCAGCCTCCAGACTAGCTGAGACTAAGGGTGTGTGCCACCACCAGTAAGGCTAATCAGGCTGGGTTTTGAAGGGTCATCTCTGCAAGAAGATGGGGAGGAAGCAGGATGGGAAGAGAAAAGCATTTTTCAGAGAGTGCCTAGGTTAAAAATAGGTTTTAAAAAATTTGTTTTTACTTCAAAACATTTCAGCATCCCAGAGTTTTTTTCTATGAAGATTAATTGAAATGTTGTAATTATCAGCCCATTATTCGTTTGCAGTAGTTTTGAGAAGTTCATTCCTTATATAATAAATACTGTGCTGTGAGCAGAGAACACATAATTAGTAAACAAACATGGTCTTGATTTCTTAGAGATTATAGTCTAAAGAGAAGACATGAAGCATCCATTTGAAGTGTGATAAGTGTAATGATGAAAAGTACAAGATGCAGTATAAAGCATACATCGGTTCTTAACCTATGGGTCCGCGACCCTTTTCTGACAATGAAAATATGTTGGGGCATTGGGAAGGTTGAGAACCTCTGAAACAGATTCTGCTCTAATTGGTAGTGGTTGATGGTTATGGGGATGGTGGGAGTGGTCCAGGAAAGTTTATTCCAGGAAGTGGTCTTTGAGCTGAGATCAGAGTGAATAAGTGAAGAAAAAGGAATAATCCAGGCAAATGGAACTGCAAATAGACAAGACCTGTGGGCTGAACAGTTGGTGTGTTTCAAGCTGTAGGGTCATGACCCATTACAGGTATAAAACCAATTTGGTGAATTGCAAGCAGCATTTTAAAAATGAAATGGAATAGAATTTTAGAAATTCACATACATCACATGGATCCTTAGCCAGAATGTGTTTTATGAAACACAAATCCAGTCTTAAATACATACCACATACAGACACAACGTACTTAATGTATAAATTGGCTCATGATGTAAAACTGTTACCTCCATGGGTCACAGTTAGCAAATACTGTTGGAAGAGTGGGGAGGAGTTATTGTGGCAGGAGTGTTGAGAGCCAAGAGTTGTGTCTGCAGGTGACATACACAGGTAGATAGGAACCAGATCTCACATTGAGCCTTGCAGAGCTCAATGTGAAAATCGTAGCTTTTCCCTTGTTCTTTGGAAGAGTTTTGAGCAGAAAAACTACATAAGATTTATGCTTGGAAAATTCACTTGCTACATCTGGAATGGGACAAAAAATGGATGCGGGTAATAAAGAAATTAATACAGTAGCTCAGATGAGAAATGATGGTAATTCATCAGTATGGAATCAAGAGATAGCTGTGGATAGATTAAAGAACTTTAGAACAGGAAGAAAAGAATCTAAGGAGTTGGATATAATTTAGGAAAGAAGAAATGATGCGATAATACATCTTCTATTTGACTAGAGATGAATATTACATACTTTCTAATGTAAATTTCACACAAGAGGCTTAGTCATCCATTTTGAAAGTATCCAGATATTCAAGACAAATATTTGAAAAATTATTTAATTTATAATGCCTGAGCCAATTTAATTCCTCTAGTCATTTTCTTTTTGATTTCAAGAGATACAAACAAGATTAGAACTTTTAACTCTGGAAAGATAAAATGAGGATGAAGAAGAAAAAAACTAAGATCTTCTTGATTTTCTGGAACTATGTACCAGAATTAGGTGTTTAAACATATGAAATCTTTTATTCTGCCATCGTTCTTAATCCCCAAACAATCCTAAAGATAAATTGTACAGAAAATATTAGAAGATTCAAATCTAAATCTCTGATACCAAAATATTGCCTTTTTACTATATCATTCTGAAATTATCACAAATATTGCTCAGATAATCACACAGTTAGTTTTTCAACCAACTAGGGTGTATCAGACTAATACACATCCCTAGAACTTATTTTCAACAAAGAAGTATTCTTTTTTTTTTTTTCTTTTTTTCAAAGAAGTATTCTTGATGGGACTTGATAACCCAGGATGTGAGGGAGGGAGGGTGTGTGTATGTATGCATATGATTACATGTATTAGGAAAAACCATAATTGAACTTTTATGTGCTAGACACTTCTATACAATAATTTCCTGATGTAGGTGTCAGGAAATGTTCTTCACATTTTATAAATGAGCATACCAAAATGAAGAGATGATTAGATCTTACAATAAGTGATAAAGGAGGTATTTCTTTTTTCAAATCCAAATTTCATCTTTATTTTTGAAGGTGATGTCATTTAGAACATGACCTTCCAATAAGTGATGTTTCAGAACAACTTCACAACTGAGAAAACTCTATACTCTAGGAATTAACAAAACGTTATTAAGAGCATGGATTTGGGCGTCAAGGCCAATCTAGGTTTGAGTCTGAGTTCATTATTTATCAGTTGAGAGCTTAAACAAATTTTTAACCTCTGAACGCCAGGTTCCTCATTTGTGTAAAGAAAAGTAGTTTGTATATCACAATTGTCAGGATTACTAGCACTTAATAAATTGAAGCTGCTCTTACTAGAAATACACTGTTTTATTTATGTATTTTAAAACTTAAAAGAAAATAGAATACTTTGCAAAATGGGCTGTGGGCTGTTTGTGAAAACCTAATATAACATTTTCCTGGCTGATTTAGTGTTTTTGTTTCTCTGTCAAATTTATTCATTTGTTATTGTTTCTTGTTCTCTTAAGGATTTCCATTTTTCTGACTGTTAAATGAAAGGATGATTGCTCACAAACAGAAAAAGACAAAGAAAAAACGTGTTTGGGCATCAGATCAACCCTCTACTGATGTTACAGCTTCTGAAATGGGGCTCAAGTCCATAAGTTCCAATTCCATTTTTGATCCGGATTATATCAAGGAGTTGGTGAATGATATCAGGAAGTTCTCCCATATGTTACTATATTTGAAAGAAGCTATTCTTTCAGGTTTGTCACTGCTTTCTTTTGGCATTCTTACTGATAGTTTGTAAATTTTTAAATGCCTGCCTAGCTGCAGATGAGTGTGTCCACAGTGGTAGGACAGGGTATTCTCCTCTAGTTACTTGATGGCTTTTCTCCTCTCCATTGTTCGGTGTTTATGGTGTAAACCATTTTATACTCAGATGATAGCGTAGTGCATAATAGTATGCCTTTTTACTATTTACTAAGATTTTCTTGAGTTTTCTTAAGATTTTCTGAAACTATGTACCAGAATTAGGTGTTTAAACATATGAAATCTTTTATTTTGTGATCCTTTTTAATCCCCAAACAATCCTAAAGATAAGTTGTATAGAAAATATTAGAGGATTCAAACCTAAATCTCTCATACCAAAAGATTGCCTTTTTACTATGCCTTTTAAAATTCTCATCTTACATCATTATCCCCATTTCACAGATTTAAAATGAGGGTAATTTAAAGCAAGTTGGACAACTTATCTACAAAACATTTTTTATAGGAATTTTAATTTGTGAGAGTTCATAGGATAGGAAGGAAGAGGATTAAAAGCTCATCCTAAGTAAGAAAAGAGCAAAATGACATAAAATGGAGACTATCCCTTGAGATAAGAGAATATGTATGGAAATGTGTTTATTCACTAAAATTTAATTTTAAAAATTCATGAGGACATTATCTTTTTAACAAGAAAGCCAATACTTCAAAATTTGAATAATAAAATTGTATGTGACGGATATTATTAGTAATCAAGAACTTGCAATTTATGTCTGGTAAATTAATAAAATGGATAAAATGGATTTTTTTTGGTAACCAATGATTTAGCATGTAGTAGTCATAAGATTTTCTTTATTTACCTTTACATTGATTTTAAACATGATCTTACCCAAAAGGCTGAGAAGCACCTACCTTTGGATTGATTTCCATGCTTCCTTCTTCAAAGTTAAAAGGATGTATATATGTACATAATCGGAATGAATTTTGGATTCAGTAAGAATTTGTCTGTCTTTAGAACACTGTTATCAAAATGTAGAAATAGACTGGTTAGTATGAGTTGATGGAACTTTTTTGTTTTGTTTTCCTTAAACCAGGAAGTATGTATAAACATGTAAATGAAACCCATTAAGAAAGATTAGGAAAATGCTATATAATAATATGTGTTTTTTATTTTGATCATAATTTTTAGCTTCTTAAAAGTACCAAACTGTTCCTGCCTTAGTAGAATTATTAGGGGGATCACGTGAGATATAATCTTCATGCAAAAAGGTAAAATGTTTCAAATGCTGTGATTATGTAATGTGATTTTATGTATGTTTTTATAGGCAGGGCCATGTCTTGTCTCCTGGGGATTGGCTGAGAAATCCCCTTGGACTTCTACCATTCTGGAGTTGTCACAGCTATAAGCTGGTCAGATGGCATAGCGCTGTTGCACTGGTTTAGAGTGACAGGAGCCTTGTCAGTATCTTCTGAGTGGCCTTGCCAATATTTTGTCTGTTGCGTCCTTAAGCAGAAAGATAATAAATTCTTGGCATTGTTTATTACTTTTTAGTCTCATCTGCTAGATGTTAAAAGACTAAAACGTTAGCTTTTCAGGGTAAATAGTGTAGCTATACAATTAAATCACCTTTTGGTCTAATCAGATCACATTTTCTCTGTATATTTTATGTACCTGTAATGAGGCTGTGATGAGCAGAGTCACTCGACTATTGCTACAGGTGTTAATCATCTGGTTGAGGCTCGGCTTAGATGAATAAATAGCTTTGTGATTGGTTTGTGGTCATGCTGTCATTTCCCCACATAGTTCTAGATGTGATCATATAATTGCATCTGGTGCTTTTCATTTTACAGAGTACTTACACATATGAACAGGTTTAATCAGTCTCCTCAAAGGCAAAAACTGTTAGCCCCATTGCACAGATAAGATGTATGTATAAACTCTTATACTGCTCATAAATAAATACAGGTCTCATTTGGAACCTAGTGGTCATGAGCGCAGAAGGATGTGTTCTTTCCATGCCGTCTCACCTGATTCACATGACAGGTATTCTGTAAAAGTACTGCTCAGTTTTCATTGTTTCATTAGCTGTGGAGATTATCCAGACTTATACTGTCCAATATGGTAGCCAGTAATACATGGCTATTTCAACCTGATTAAAATTAATAATTCACCTCCTCAGTTGTAGTGGCCACATTTCAAGTACTCAGTAGGCACATGTGAATAGTGGCTACCAAATGGGGTAGTAAAGATACAGAAAATTTCCATCATTGCAGAAGTTTCAGTTGTATTGCGCTGTTGTAGACATTTGGCCTTTATCAATATTGAGCAAATTGAGATGAGTTCTTGAGCGGTATTTTCTATTTCTTTGATACTTAAAAGAATCCTAGAAAAAGTCGTTGATCAACTACAGTAGAACCTCTGTAAGTTGACCACCCAAGGGACTATAACAAACTGGTCGACATACAGAGGTGGTCAACATAAGGAACTAGGCCTACTGTACAATACCTTCATGTGGTGCATGTCCAGTCTGTCAATCAGGTCAGCTTAAGAAGGTGGTCAGTGTAGGGAGGTGGTCAGCTGGTGGAGGCTCTGTTGTATTAGAAAATTTTACACAGAAATAGAAATTCATTTGGAATCTCCTTTAAGATGCCTTTAGATTGTGTAACCTTCATGACTTTCTTTGATTTGAACCAGCAGATAATTTTACAGCCAAGTTACACAGTTTGGTTAAATTGGTAGTCAGGGATGGCAGAGAAAGCTCTAGAAAGAGAATCACAGGCTCTAGCTTCTAGGCCTAGTTTTGCTACTGACCAGCTTTGAAATATGACGTAAGTCATTTAATTTTTTGTTTAGAATGAAGCACTTGTGCCAGGTGCTGTCAGTTTTATGATTCTGTGAATCAAAATTTGAATGAAGTTGGAGATTGTACATTCTGAATATTGACAGTTTAGAGGTGGAGATGACAGCTAAGTATTTGTTCTCAAATTATATAATGTATCTTAGACATATCTCCTTCTCCCTAACACCCTCTCCTATTCTCTAGGTGGTTTTGGTGAGTTTAATGGTACTTATTTTCAATGTGGTGTTTATGAAAATTTCCCAAGTGAGAATATGAAGCTCCTTCTGTAATTGTCATTGAAGAATTGATGAGGAAAAATAAATGCCTGCCAGAGAGCTCTGTGCCCCTGTTGAATATGTATGTGGCTTGTCTCTAATTTTTATTTACAAATAAAAATGGAGAGCTTAATGTGGGAGATCAAAGGACTATGAAAATATTCCATTCTTTCTGAGATAGGATGAGTGATACAGAGTTTGCTGATTCTCTTTTGGCTGCTTATCTCCAGGCAGAGATTAACCTGTAGTCTTATACAAGTAGCAGATGTGAAATTTGAAGTTTTTGATCTCTAGCCAGTGTCATTAAGGCACATTATGAGTAATTACAAGGGTATATTTTGCATCTTATATCAAAATGCTGAAGGCACTCATTTGTGCAGTGCACTTTGTGTTTAATTATAACACCATAGATTAATGTATGTGCAGTGTAAGTACCAATTCCTGTTTATGGCTTTTCCCTGAGGAATAATGTGTTCTGTATTCTAAATAACAAATTTGTAAATGTTCAAGGTTATACAATGATTTTAATGTCTGCCTTTGTGGCAAACCTTCCCATTCCTAGGTGGACCATTGTTGGGGAAACTGAAAATCTGGGAATTAGGAAAATGCAAAGATTTTATTGGCCTAGAAAGAATAGTGCAAAATAATCTAATTTTTTTGCTGTTTAGTGCTTGGAAGTTTTGATTGCCATTACAAAATGTATTTGAAGGAAAAGCAGCAGTCTAATACTTCTTGTAACTTTTTAATTATATATCACTATTTTAAAACAGATTTTAGGCTCAGCACCTGTGGCTCAAGTGGCTAAGGCGCCAGCCACATACACCTAAGGTGGCAGGTTCGAATCCAGCCCAGGCCTGCCAAACAACAATGACGGCTGCAACCAAAAAATAGCTGGGCGTTGTGGTGGGCTCCTGTGGTCCCAGCTACTTGGGAGGCGGAGGCAGGAGACTCGCTTGAGCCCAGGAGTTGGAGGTTGCTGTGAGCTGTGATGCCACAGCACTCTACCCAGGGGGATAGCTTGAGGCTCTGTCTCAAAAAAAAAAAAAAACAAAAAACAAACAAAAAAAAGCCAGCTTTTAATGAAAGTTTATAATTGTAACTTGTACTTTGTTTTTCTGTGGGTTTTTGTTGTTGTTGTTATTTTTATTAATCTGTTTTTTCCTCCCTGATTTTAGGTTTGTTTTTTAAATAGGCTAGAAAGGAAGATAAAAATTTATCACTAGTTTCAGATAAACTAGTTAAGTTCTTTTCTTTTTAAAAAAGCTTACTAATTTAAGAGTGTATTACTAATTTTGTAAATAATAACTGATCTCATAAGTGATAGCTCCTGATGAATTCTAGATCCTATATTTATTATATGGGCCTATAATCAGAAGACATATGCTCCATTTCCTAAAGCAAATTTTATTGAACAGTAAGAATTAGATGAAAAGATCAAAACTATATAAAATGATATATTTTGTTTTGAAAGATTTTGTATAAATTTGCTGATTCTTAATTGAAACCCTGTCTTATGGATTAACTCAGTATTTTCCCAGGGTGAATACACAGGAAGTGTGGGGTTTTTTTTTTCTTCTTTTTTCCAGATAATTTCCTTGAGTGTCACCTTTACCATTGACTTAACTTTTAGCTTCTCAGTGTGGCAGAAGTTTTGCAGAATATTAGAAAAATTAACTTTCTAGCCTCAGATGTGTCCTGCTCTGTCTTATTCTAGAAGTGAACTTCTTTTGAATTGATTTCTAATAGATAATCATTCAGGATTCATGTGAACATTAATAGGTTATTCTTAGTGACTGGAAGGTGTGAAACGAAACTTGGAGAAACAAAGTGTGAAATACATGCAGGTCATTGATTACACTTGTACCAGTTCTCAGTGGATTGCATTCTGCTTTTGCACTTGCCTAGAATGATTTATGTAATTTAACACTATTTATTAAATAGCTAGCATAGCATTGGAAGTTAAGCTTGTTAAATCACAGATTATGGAGTACTTTTTTTAAAATTTTAATATTACATTTTTATTGTTGGGGATTAATTGAGGGTACAAAGAACCAGGTTACATTGATTGCCTGTGTCAAATAAAGACCCTCCCATATTAGTGTTCTGCCCTCCAAAAGGAGTACTTGTTATTAAGCTATAACTTCTTTAACCACTAGGCAGTGGTTAAGTGATTAATAAGTGATTAAGATCACAAATTCTAGAGTCAGAATACATGAAATGGAATCCTCATTCTGCCACTGCTAATTGTCTGTAACCCTGGGCAGATGACTTACCTTTCTGTGCCTCAGTTTCTGTATCAATTAAAAAGAGATAATAGGGGTGCTGTGAAGATTAAATGAATTTATGTATATAAAGCTCTTCGAAGAAACATTTTAAAATGTCAGCTATTATTATTTTTACAATCCCCAGGTAGCTGGATAAAGAAAGCTGCTCTTCCTCAGGGTTCACTGTTATCCTGTAAATTCAAAAGTAATTACAGCAAAAAAAAATAGGTGTTTCCTCGTGATAAGTTCTGGAACTTTCCCCCTCCTTGTTTTCATTTCTTTCCCTGGAAAGGTTAAGCTGAATTAACAAGACTGATTTTAAAATTATTATCAGGGTTTTTTTTTTTAGTCAGGGAAAACACCATGGTTTTTTCATTTATTTACTTAAGCATTTCCATGAAGTGTTTGCAGTATAAACACTCTGGTATTGTGTTAATGCATGAGAACGAAAAAGTGAAGCTGGCTAGTCTGTTTTCACTTGATAAGCTGAATGAAGCAGAAAAGAAATGGCATAGATGTGTGAAACGATAAATTAAAATTCAGATTACCATATTACAGGACCAGAGGGTAAATAAGCAGACATAAGAGCTTTACTGTTCTAGATAACTAGTATTAAGACTTTGGTTGAACTCTGTTAGATTCACATCTATAATTCCTTTGCATTACATGTCATTATTTTACATTGCAGCCACTATGACATTTAAAAATTTTGTGCTGGGCACAGTGGCTCATGCCTGTAATCCCAAGCATTTGGGAGGCCGAGGTGGGTGGATTGCCTGAGCTCACAGGTTCGAGATCAGGTTGAGCCAGAGTGAGACCTAGCTCTAAAAAAAATAGCCGGGCATTGTGGCAGGTGCCTGTAGTCCTAGCTAATTGGGAAGCTGAGGTTAAGAGAATTGCTTAGGCCCAGAAATTTGAGGTTGCTATGAGCTATAATGCCATAGCATTCTGTTTTTTTTTTTTTTTTTTTTTGAGACAGAGCTTCAAGCTGTCACCCTGGGTAGAGTGCTGTGGCATCACAGCTCACAGCAACTTCCAACTCCTGCACTCAAGCGATTTTCCTGCCTCTGCCTTCCAAGTAGCTGGGACTACAGACAACCACCACAACACCCGGCTATTTATGGTTGCAGCCATCATTGTTGTTTGGCAAGCCCAGGCTGGATTTGAACCTGCCAGCACAGATATATGTGGCTGGCACCTTAGCCATTTGAGCCACAGGCACTGAGCCAACACCACAGTATTCTAACAATGAGTGACAAAGTGAGACTCTTGTATCAAAAAAAAAAAAAATTATTTTGTATTTAGTTATGTAAGTAAATTACTAAATTTTATTTGAGGTCTAGAAATACTTTTATAAAATATATCCTTAGTTACTATTTTATTGCTAAGTAACTTACTAATTTATATTTTGCATATAAAGTGAAATTGAGACATAACTATATTGTCTCTTCAACATTAGCCAAAATACCGAGCAACCTGGCTATAAGCATATTTGTTGCAGAATGTGGTTTTGTGTGAGCCACATCTGTTTTCACAGGTATTTAGTTTGAATGGCTTACAGATTTACTAGTAATGATTGCTGTTTGTGTATACTAGAATAATGAAGCAGTTTTATTTCTATTAATTTGAGATGCACTACAACCTTATAAGGTCAGTAAACAGATAATCAATTCCATTTTATTGACAACGAGTCTGAGATCAGAGAAATGAAGAATTTTGTATATGATCCTTTCAGGAAAGTGGCAGATCAAGGACTAAACACTTACGAAGCCTATAAATCAATAGAAATGAGCATGTCAGTTAAATAAAATGTTAATCACAAAGATTCATAAACTTTAGGGCTGCACCTGTGGCTCAAGGAGTAGGGTACCAGCCCCTATACCTGGGGTGGTGGGTTCAAGCCCGGCCCTGGCCAAAACTGAGAAAAAAAAGTAAAAAAAAAAAGATAAACTTTCCCACACGTTTGGGCAGAAGGGGTGGTAGAGCATCAGCATGTCCTCATAACACTTCGGCTGGAACTTCCTGTATTAGCAAGTGCTAAACTATTTGTGCCATAAATGGTTAGAGAAGCAAAAAGTGCCTTTTTTTTTTTTTTTTTTTTTTTACCAGGGTTTCTATTCCCCTTATAATAAAGCTAGCTCAAATTCTTTTTATGAAGCAAAAATCTTCTTAAACTAAAAATTTAGCTTTTAAAAAACGGTTTAAGGAGTTTAAGTAGTTCTTTCATCAACACTAAATATTCCCCCTCTCAGGAAAAAAAAAAACAAACCAAAAAACAGTAGCAATGGTAAGCAAAATAAAAGAGGCAATAACTGTTCTTCCCTAATGCCGAAGAAAGATACGTGGATGCTTGGTGTGGTAGATAGAAAACAGGAGATTTAGATACTCACCACTAATTTTGAATATTGGTGGTTATCGTTGATACTCTTTGGAAATCAAGCTCACTTGGTCTGAGACTTCAAAATATTGTCACAGCACTTCCTATGTATATTAATATCTGGAAAATTTTTTGTAAAACATGAGAGTACAAAAGTAAAACTGATCTTTCTCTTTTAGGACTAACCTTGGTTAGATTTGAAAAAGAGGTCAGAACAGCTCTCTGTGGTAACAGGTAATCACTCAACCTTGGTTGAGTATTAGCCTATCCTGGTATATATGTGCCAAAGAAGAGACTTTATTATAGAAAACTGGGGGAAAAAATAGGAAGTCATAGAGTTTTATAGTTGTTATTTCTTACAACTCTTCAAATTATATTATTTTCCCAGAAGAATTTCAAAGCCACTAGATTCCATTTCAGAGCTGACCTGTATTAACTAATTTCTACTACTAATAAAAATAGCTATGAACATTTATGCAGGACCAGTTGTGTTCTGGGCACTATTCTCAGTGTTCTAACTCATTTAATCCTGCACCCTTATGAAGTAGTTACCATTATCTTCTTTTTATAGCTGAGGAAACTGAGGCACAGAGAAGCTAAGTAATTTGCCAGAGGTTTCTCCACCATGGAGTTGGAATTTGAAGTCAGGCAATGTGTTTTAAGAGGCTGTCCTTTTTAACCATTATTTTATATTGCTCATCTGAGAAAACCTGCCAAAGTTTACATTAACAATTATAAAACAGATAAGATAGACAATTCTTTAAATGGCATTTTCACATTTTCCCTAAAACTTAAAAAAAAATTAAAAATTTTTATAATGTATGTTGATGAAAAAAATTCTAACAGTACATAAAACTTTTACTTACCTGTATTTCACTTTTAAATACTTTAAGAATAGTTTTAAATTTACAAAAAGAGTTCCCATAGAGTCCTGTGTCTTCTTTCCCCTCTTTATTAACAGTCTTAAGTCTGTTAGCGTTAATGAACCAATAATTGATGATAAGCAATAATAATGATACATTATTATGACTAAATAACTAAAGTCCGTAGTTTAATCAGATTTCCATGCTTTTTCCCTAATGTTTCTTTTTCACTTCCAGGATCCTATCATACTACATTTAGTTGTTATGTCTCTTTGGCTAGAAGTGTCTCAGACTGTCATCGTATTTTGATGACCTTGGTGGTTTTAAGGAATACTGGTCCAGGTATTCTGAAGGATGCCTTGATTAGAATTTCACATTTTTCTCATGATTAGACTGAGGTTAAGAAGATATGGGAAAGAAGATGACAGAGGTAGAGTGTCACTTTCATCACATACTGAGGATATGTACTGTGAGCATGAATTATGTTGATGTTGACCTCAGCCACCTGTCTTAGGTAGTGTTTCAGTGCTGTAAAGTTACTCTTTTCGTCTTCCCTTCCATTCTCTGCTCTTAGGAAGAAGTTACCACACAGCTCGTATTTAAGGGAATTACACTTCACTTCTTTGAGGGCAAAGTACCTGCACAAATTATTAGAACTCTTTTAGAGCTTTCCTTTTCCCTTATTTATTATTAATTTATTCACTCATTTATATCAGTATGGACTCAGGGATATTTATTTTATACTGTAGGTTGTAATTCAGTGCTACTTTATTCATTTGTTGCTCAGTTGTTCTGGCATTGGCCAGTGGTAACTCTTCCAATTGGTTCTTGTCCTGTGCACCTTTGGTATGTCCTCTTCACTGTAGGCTTGTTTTTGTTTTTATTAAGCTCTTCCTTACTTTCTGGTATTACAAGATGCTTGCTCCTGACGAAGCTTGTACATTTTCTGTCCTACTCCTAGAATCAGCCATTTCTCCAGGGAACCCTGATTACTTTGGTATTGGAAAACCATCTGGGACCTAGATGTATGCTGGTTTGAGCACAAGGTGTCATTTCTTTTAGGCCCTCTCGGCTAACCGACCAAAGAAATACATGTGTGTAAATTAACCCACCTGTGCATGTACACATCTTTATAAATTTTCCTATATGCAGTCATCTATCTCTATATTAAGCTAAACATGAGTTCTTACTGAAGTCCATCAGTATGTGAATCATTCTCGCCTCCTCCCTCTGCTTATCTTTGCATTTCCACTCCAGCAATAAGGTACCTGGCTCCACCATTTGCTGTCCATTTACTCAACTATTCAATTCAAGCATGCGTGAACAGCAGTATCAGAACTGTTAATCCCAAACTCCACTGACACACTTTATCGGCTAGAGTAGCATACTTACTATGCATTATCTTGCCCTTAGTCTTATAGACTCTATTCAGTGCCAGAGTTACTTAGGCTAATATCTATTCTCCTGGTTTTCTTTTCCTATCAGTACAGTTTGTTTAGACGATCAGATTAAGTCTGATTTTTCTCCCATAAGGTACTGTTTTCAGCACCACCTGGACTACTCCTGTTCTCTGCTTCTCTCTGGAACACCCTCACCTTGCTGCTGCCTCTCATCCCACACTTTTTCTTTCTTGATAATACTGGTAATGGAATGTTTGGTGCATGCTGGGAGAGTTTTTTTTTTAATCCTATAGGTAGGTTTTCTCGCTGTGATTGTCTTTTAACGTTTCTGAAAAACATGAGTAATTTGTATGATTATAAAATGATATTGTACGGTATTTAAATTTTTGTTTAGTAAACTATTTTGGTAGGGAGGCAGTATAATATTCAAAGCAGGGATCCTGAAATTAAACTCCCTGAATTCAGATTCTAGTTTCACAGTTTAGTAATGTGGTAAAGTTAGGTGTGCCTCGGTTTTCTCATCTGTACAATGGAGATTTTGAGATTACCCAGTGAGAGCAATGCGAACATTAGATGAGGTAATATTTTTTGTTTTTAACAGTGCATGTCATTTAATAAACGCTTGATAAATATTAACTATAATTAAACACCAGCACTCTGTAAGGTAACAGAAAGGTAAATTATATAAGGAGCAATGTGAGGTAGTTATCTCTTCAGACTTCGGAGGAATAAAGAGTTTTAGAGGTAGGGTGGTTACTCTTCCTGGTTTGCCTGAGATGACGATCTAGCACGTGCTTATGGCACTAGCATGATTGTAAGCAGCATCCCACTCCTCACTCACAGAAGTATTTTGGTTTGTATGAGAAATTACACACTGACGAAAATTCACAGGGATTGTGAATCTCCATCTGCATCCTTCTAACCCGGGATGGTGTAATGAGCAGAGTAGGCAGCAGGTGGATGACTGGGAAGGAGCACACGTCTTAGAGATTTTTCAAAAGTAGATAGGAATCTGGAATTTTTGTGATCTCCCAATTTTTCATCATTGGCAAATAATTCAGTTTTTCTGGAAAGCATTAAACATTCAATGAATATCTGTGCATTTTGTCATATGTAAGTTATATCACAATTTTTGAAGTGTGCATGTCAAACGATGATCTTTACATATATGCCTGTGAGTTACTGGTTTCCAATAATGTGATAATGACTTAACATAAACAATCAATTTTAATGTGGAAACTTAACATGTGTTTTTAGAATATTGGTTAATATATCAGACTTTGTAGGGCTTTTAACTCTGTTGCCATACTATGTGTGTATTAGAAAGCGTATGATAGTAAAAACTTACTGTAAGACAGAAAAGTGTACCTGGTAAGGGTGCCTCAAAGGAAATCTGAAGATCATGTTTATAATGAGAAAACTGAAAAAGATAGTGCTAAATTAACCCTCATTGTGAGAGCCTTTGAAATCCTTAATGAGTTAAAATGACCATGGATGTTTTGAAGGCTATATAAATTGTATGTAATTGCTGTTGCGAAAATAGAAGTGAGGGCGTAGTAGGCAAAAATTGTGGAACCAGTGCTTCTACTTGAAATGTGCTTCAAATGATCTTTCATAGTTGGACTCTTGGAACTTTGCTTTGGAAGCAAATAAACTTTTTTTCTCTTTTTAAGACTGTTTTAAAGATGTCATTCATATACGTCTGGATGAACTTCTTCGCGTTTTAAAGTCTATAATGAATAAGCATCAGAACCTCAATTCTGTTGATCTTCAGAATGCCGCAGAAGTGCTTACTGCAAAAGTGAAAGGTAAGGAAGATACATTAAAAGTGGCTTCCCATGCACAAAAAGGATCCCCGCCATACATTTTGGCCCATAATAACTATGGCCCTCATGGTATTTGTAATGTGTATCCGTAAGGAGTTGTGTATGTCCAAACAACTGACGCTTAAAATTCAGATTTTATGAATGAGTCATTCTTGTTTGAGATGGCTTATTAGTGTACAAGAAGTCTTTGTTGTGTGAGGACAATTGATGTTGGAAAAATGGTCATCTATAGTGACTACACTTAAAAGAGGGAACCAAATGGAGAAATGGAAATGTGAAATTAAAATTATAAAACATTTATCGTGTGTATATGTGTATAGCACAACATGCTAATAAAACTTATAATCAAGAATTGGGACATTATCCTTTGAAATGATTTCCCACTCAAAGTTGTTAAAATTATTCTGGACTGTGATGTATGAGAAGCATTAAGAGTGAAAGGAGTGTTTGAGAAAAAACAAACGTGGAGGCAGAGAAGATGAGGATTGATGGGCTGATCTAACGCAGAAGCTGGGATGTGGTAGTGGTAGAAGCTGATCTGTTAGGTCTATTTGACAAAAACATAAGGCAGGTTGAGTGTGAGGGGTTATGAAGAAGTTTGGAATTGAAGATGTGGACGTGGGAGTTGATGTATAGGTAATGGAAAAGAGTGATACCAACTGGGCAGTGTGCCGAATAAACAGAGGACTGGTAAGAGATCTCAGGGACAGAGAGAAGAAAGAAACTGGAGCAACACTAAACAGATAGGGAGGAAAAGGTGTCATAGAATTTAAAAAGTCAGGGTTTTACCCTGTAGCTCAGTGGTTAGGGTGCCAGCCACGTTTGAACCTGGCCCAGGCCCGCTAAACAACAACAACAACAACAACAACAAATAGCTGGGCATTACGGTGGGTGCCTGTAGTCTCAGCTCCTTGGAAAGGTGAGGCAAGAGAATTGCTTAAACCGGAGAGTTGCTATGAGCTGTGATACCACAGCCCTTGACCGAAGGTGACTCAATGAAACTGTCTCAAAAAAAAAATAAAAATGAAAAAGAAGTGATCATCAGTGTTAAATGCCACTGATAGGGTAAAATAAATTCAAATAATGTAGCAATAAAAAGTGACCTTTTGGGTAGCCATGATGTAGTACAATTAAGGACAGACAGGGTTAATAGCAATCCTGCGATTGCTCTATGATAGAGGTATGCACAGGCACCATGGAAGCAGGGTAAAGAACCCATCCTAGGTTGAGGGAGGAAGAGAAAGGGGTTACCTGTCTTGGGTTGCAAAGGTCAAGTAGGCATTGGAAGATGATGGCTGGGAAGGAGAAAGGTCAAGGAGGATGAAGGGGATGAGCTGTGAAATAGGCCTCTTATACAAGAACTCGGGTTGGAAAGAAGCTGATGGGATTAGTGAACACTGGTGTTTGGAGAGGGCAAAGGACAAGTTTCAAGGGATGAGGCAGGAAGAGAAAATAAAAACCTTATTCTATAAAATACAGTCCTAAGGAACCCCTCCCCCAACACAAACCCCCCCCCACCCCCCGCTACTTTTTTGATACACATTATCCTGTTTGTGTGGTTGCCTTTTTTCTGTATTTTAAGCACTGGAAAAAAATGTGGAAGATTTTAAATGGGGAAATATGGAAGGTGACTTTAAAAATGTCCTCAGTAACTAAGTTTGTTTTTAAATAGATTGTTTACAAGTGCCATTTAACTTTACTTAGATAGGGAAATTTGTGTCTATAGATAGTAAAATTTCCATGCTTGGAAATAGCGACCTAGTTCAATTGTTGTCAGTAGCTATTGTGTGCAGTCAGGATGTCCTGGGGAAGGAGTGTGCCTCTGTGTGGTTGGTGTCCACATTCCAGAATCAGACTTGAAGAGAGTGGTCTCTCAGCTACCTTGAAGATCCTTTATCTTTGATGTAAGGCAGTCTTTTGAATATTATTTCCCACCATAATCGTCTTTACACTTGGGATTATTATTACTATTTTACTTTTGTGTTATGTAACATTTAAAAGAAGATTACTTTGTTGGGAAACTTATCTTCATTATGACTCCACGAGAGACTAGAAAACTTTTAGTACTGTTTTTGGGGGGCAGATTTATATATTTTTAAATAAAACTTCCCTCCCTGCCCCAGCTCTTACTTCTAAGGCCACCTAAAAATATTGATACCACAAGTGAAAGATATTCAGTAACCTAAAAAATTGAGGTCAAATCAGAGCTTATTTAATTCTTTTATTTAATGGTAATTTAGTTTTCAAAACCTCAAAAGGCACAGGGTAGGTACGAACCATTTTTTTAGGTCTTTTCTGTGTCAAACAGTCTTGTTTTGCATACTTTCATCTTTGTCAAAAAAAACTTATAAATGTATGTTAGTATCTCTGTTTCAGAGAGGAAAACTTGTGAGGTAGGATCAGAAAGCTGTCCAGAATATGGAGATCATTTATATCATTTATTCTGAACTCCCAATTACTTTTAAAAAACAACAGTGACCTGAGCATCTGACTTTAGAGGTCTTAACTGTCAGGTGCAGTTTTCCTATTTACTGAGTGATTAACGAAAGCGTATACAGAGTAACTTGGGAATGAGGGCTGTGTACTCTTGTTTGTGTTCCCACAGGTTTGCACGTGTGCAGTGTGACCACTTCCTATGCATAAGAAATGAGAAATTGAAATCTTTAACTTTCTTTGTTTTTTATTTTAAATGTTGAATTTACTATTTAATAACTTGAAAAAAAAATCCTTAGCTTTTCCCCATTCATTCCGGTAGTGATTTGTATTTCCTGTGTCTCCTCCTGTTTCCAAGTAGGAAGTTCAGACTGACAAAGTATTTGCAATATGGCAAGAGAGATAATGCCTATTTTCGAAACAGATAAAGACATCTTCAGAATTCAGTAATTTATGATCTTAGTAAATTAGAAAACCTTTTGTTTTCATTATTTTCAATTATGTTAGTTTTATTTGTAATATAAATGAAAATAACCCTTTATTTAGGGGTTTAATGTTCTATATTTTGCCGTTTATTTAAAAATTGGTACATAAAAAGGAAAAGTAAGCTTAATTAATTACACTTCCAGGGTTGTACAAATCTCCCCTTTCTGTTTTATAAACTTAATTTTTTCAGAATACAGTTCATTCACATGATTGAAAATGCAAATGGTATAAAAGGGTATTCAACAGTGAAATTTCTTTCCCACCTCTGACCGTGACCTACCCATTCTTTTCCTTGGATAAGCAACATCTGTTGCTGGTTTCTTATATACCTTTCCTGAAAGGTACTTCCCATATATCACCTCCTTTTTACACAAATGGATGTGTTCTGCTACTTGTTTATTGTTCTGAGTGATATGCACAGGAAAGATTTCCTTGTTCTTCGGTTGTTGTTTTCAAAGCTGTGTGGTATTCCCTTATGTCGGTGTACTATAATTTATTTAACCAATTCACTATTAAGAGATGTTTGGATCGTTTCCAGTTTTTCTCTGTTATGAACAATACTTCAATAAATAGCCTTGTAAATTCTTAAATGGGTCAGCATGTTCTCCGATGGATCAGCAAACAGCACGTGTATTTATATTTTTTTGATATTGTGACATGCCCTGTATAGAGATTCTGCCCTTCTGATAGTTGTGCTGAAAAGGCTGATATCCTGCACTTTTGCCAACAGAGCTGGTTACAAAGCTTTTTTACCCAGTCTAATAGTGAAAAGTGATATTTCAGTGTATATTTGATTTGTGTTTCCCTCATTTTGAGTGCAGTTGAGTACCTCTTTTCATTTGTTTCTAAGCTATTTTTATATACTTTTATGTGGAGTAACCTTTTATCTGTTTTTCTCTTGGGAGTTGGTCTTTTTATTTATTTATTTTTTTTGAGACAGAGTCTCACTTTGTTGTCCTCAGTAGAGTGCTATGGTGTCACAGCTCAGAGCAACCTCCAGCTCTTGGGCTTAGGCAATTATTTTGCCTCAGCCTCCTGAGTAGCTGGGACTATAGGCGCCCCCCACAATGCCCGGCTATTTTTTATTTTTTGTTGCAGTTTGGCCAGGGCCGGGTTTAACCTGCCACCCTCACTATAATGGGGCCGGGGCCCTACTCACTGAGCCATGGTGCCACCCGGGAGTTGGTCATTTTTTAGTATTGATCTCTAGAAACTGTATGAATAAACTTAATTCTTTAATCTTTGATATGAAATGGAAATTTTCTTTGTTTTTTTGGTCTTCTGATTTATATTTACATTAAAATTTTTAAATCTTTTTTTATGATTTCTGAGTTTTAGATATTAGCCAAGACTTCTTTGCTCTGAGAGTATGATACATAGAATTCTCCACTGTTTTTTTCTTCTGATGTTTTCATGGTGTCATTTATTAAATTTAAGTCTTACATATCTTCTGAAGTATGTAGGTACCTAGCTAATTTATTAAGTAATTTATCTTTTCTCCACTGACTTGAGGTGTCACTTTATCATAAATACACTAAACTCTCACAGATATTTTTATCTATATCCAGACCTTATTCTGTTGCATTGATTTGTTCAGTCATGTGCCAGTACCACATTGTTTTTATTATAGTTTTATAGTATGCTTTAGTATTCTGTAGAGGTAGTTCCTCTTTCCACCATTCCTTTTTGTTGTTGTTGTTTGTTTGTTTAGACAGAATTTTGCTGTGTTACCCAGGCTAGAGTACAGTGGCATCATCATAGCTCACTGTAAATACAACCTCCTGGGCTCAAGCGATCCTCTAGCCTCAGCCTCCCAAGCTGGAATCACAGGCATATACCACCATGCCTGGCTAATTTTTTCTATTTTTAGTAGAGACAATGTCTTGCTCTTGCTTAGGCTGGTCTTGAACTCCTGAGTTCAAGGGACCTTCCCACTTGAGACTCCCAGAGTGCTAGGATTACAGGCCTGAGCCACTGTGCTTGGTGTTGTTTTTAAAAATTAATTGTTTTTTTTACTCCTCTTATTGTCATTCTCAGTCCATCACTCTTTTTGAATTGGCTTGTCTATCCAGCCATTCAAAAAATACCTATTGGCATCTTTAGGGTGATTTGAGTTAAATTTATTGATTAAGTTTGAGGAGAATTTACATATTTAGGATTTCTATCTGGAAATGTAGTATGTACTTCATTTCTTCAAGTTGTCTTTTGTGTTTCTCAGAAGCAACTTAGTTTTCATTCTGTAGGTCTTAGGCATTGTTGGTTTCCACCCCTACTTACTTTGTTCTTTTCTGGTTTTTTCTTTTGGCTTTTTCACTCCAATGGTGGCTTTTCTTCCATTATATCTTTTAATTTAGTGGTTTTCAAACTGTGGACTCTGGTGACATCAAGTTTGTAAATTGTGACGAAAATTTTTAAAATATGAAAGAATAGAAAAGATAGAAAAATGCAGCACTCTGAGTAGCTTAAGTATGTTTCAGAAACTAGGTGTTACGTAACTGTTTATTACGTGTATATAGTACACCTGTTGTGTCATATGTGTTTCTTTCTGAAGGTTGTGGCTGTAAAAAAGTTTGCTGCTCTAATACGTTGGGTGTATTGTGTAAAAGCTATTCATGTGATTTCTTAAAGAGTTACTAAACTTGTCTTGGGGCTGAATGTTGGGACTCAGTAGAGAACTCAGGTAAGATAGTTGTGTAAACGTTAAGCAACATTTTGATGAGACTTTGAAGAAGTGTTAAAAGGAGAGTGAGTAGAAACAGAAACACCCTCTGGTGGGCTGATAAGTAGTTCAGACTAGAGGTAAATGTGGGCTTTTGAACCAAGCAGTGGGAATGGAACAGAACAAAATATTTTAGAGGTATTTTGAGTAAAGCTAATGGGATAGAGATTATATGGAAAAGAAGTGGGAAGTAGAGAAATACATCAAAAAGACTATTAGAAATGTGGGTAAGGAGCACAGGGGTTAAAACTAGAACAGTCAGAAGTTCATTTCCTTAAAGATTTGGAAGTGGATGAGGGTCTGTGGGGATAATGTGTAGGGAAGAAAGCCAAGGTGAGAACCGTGGGCTCAGTGGGGAAGACTGTGAAGTACAGACCGTCTGCAGGCAGGTGCCGGCTGAGGAGGGAGCTCATGCTACTGAATACCAGGCACCAAGGTACTCGATGTTTGCTTTCTCAGTCGCTCCTCTTAGTGATGTGCAGTGTTGCTTATGAAGCAGTTGAAGTTAGGTAATGCCTTCAGAGTAACACGGAAAATGGTAGAGGTCGGATTTGAACTCAGCTCTGAAGCTCCAGAGCCTTACTCCTGCCAGTTATGATGGCACAGTGCTTCTAAGAGAGCAAGGCTTCAGGATGGAAGCAAGTAGTTAACATTTGCAGCTGATATGAAGAAGGACATACACACTGCACGTCAGACACTGTTAAACTCTTTCATGGGTGTTATCACATTAATCCTCATAACAACTTTTTGAGGTCAGTATTAATGTTAAATCCACTCCCATTTTGCAGGAAAGAAGCTAGGGCATGGAGAGGGGTTTGTCTAGGGTCACATGTGTATTAAGTGGTAGAGTTGTTGAAACTTGCAGAAAGGCCAAGTAAGATGAAGATGAAACAAAAAAAGTCCTCCCAGTTTCCATGATAGGTGATGATTATTGACAGTGTTGTTCAGTGTCGTTATAGTCAAAATTATAGTTGACATTTACTGAACGTTTTCTGTGTAACAAGTTTTGCTCTAAGTTTATTTAATCTTCACAATACTTGAGGTACATAATTATTATTCCTTTTTTACAAGTGATGAGACTAAGGCACAGAGGAGTTAAGTTATATTACATAGTGTAAGTGACAGAGTTAGGATTTAATATAAGCAGACTGGTTTTGCAGTTTTTTCCGGGGCTGGGTTTGAACCCGCCACCTCCAGCATATGGGGCTGGTACCTTATTCCTTTGAGCCACAGGCACCACCCGGCAGACTGGTTTTGGAATGCATTCTTTTAACCAGGGGTTGGCAAACTAGTCCTGGTGGGCCAAATCTGGCCTGCTGTCAGTTTTTGTAAATACAGTTTTATTTGAACATGTCTACTTTCATTCATTTATGATCATCGTTGCTCCTTTCATCAGAGCTAAGTAGTTGCAGCAAACCATATAGCTTGAAAAGCCCAAAATATTTGCTACCTGGCCATCAACAGCCCAAATTTTCTAATCCCTGATAACCTTTAAATTGGATGAAAAGCCAAATCTTGGTGATTTTAAGGTTAACTTGAGAGGGGAGGCAATACAGAACATGGCATGACCTGTTTATACTGTAGAGGTCTGACAGTGAAGAAATGGTAAATTAAATCAGATGGTAGCTTTAGGAAGAAATATGTATGTATGGTAAAATGAACATTTTTCCACACAGGAAAGATTGTTAATAACAGAAGAAAAAATGTCAGTTGACTGAGAGCTAGTGAGGCTGTGAAGGAGGAGTAAAACTGGTGTAGGGATTTAGAGAACGTAGGAAGATTTATTATTGAGACCAGAACAAAAGACTTTTCTTCGAAACACTGAGCAACAGCGAAAAGGGGAAAGATACTAGAAATAGAGGCCTGTTTTGGAGTGAGGCAAAGGCAGTAATGGGAGTTTTCAATAGATGGCTGTAACTTCCGGTAGAGGTGAAGCCAAGGAAGGAACATGGTTAAAATAATTCTTTTCACTACTCACAATTAGTATGATTATTTTTTAAGCTCCTAGTCATGTTTAGTGCCATGAAAAAAAAAGTATATAAGAAACAAAGAATAATTATATAATGTTGGATAGTAGTATGAGGTTATTTTTTTTCTTTAAAATTTAACAAGTTAGGAAACATGAACAGGCTTTACATTTTGATGGTATTATATTATAAATTACTAAAGTCCACTTTCCAACGAATTTTTTTAAAAAGCATTATTGAGATACAAGTGATATTCCCTAAACTGCACATATTTGAAGAGTACAGTCTGATGAAGTTTGGTGTGTGCATACTCTGTGAAACATCATCATCACCCTCATCAGGATACTGTATGCCCTTCCTAATCATCCCTTCTCCCTGTATCCTGGCCCCTCCTTTCACAAAGTCTGTTATGTCTTCATTTTTATTCTGTTCAAAATACTTTCCAGTTCCCCCTTTTCTTCTTTGACTCATGGGTTATTTAGTTCCCAAATATTCGGGGATTTTCCAGAGATCCTTCTCTTAATTTGTTTCCAGTTTAATCCCATATAGCAACAGACAATATCTGGCTTGGTTTGAATCCTTTTAAACTCATGGAGACTTGTTTTGTGGCCCATAATATGGTCAATCTTGGTAAATATTAAGTATGCATTTGAAAAGAGCGTGTGCTTTGCTCTTGTTGGGTAGACCATTCTGTAAATATTTGTCTTGTTGAGATGGTTGGTAGTTCAGATCTTCCCTGTCCTTATTTTCCATCCACATGTTCTGTCAGTTATTACGAAGGGTTATTGGAAACTCTGGTCATAACTATGAATTTGCCTGTTTCTTGTTGCAGTTCTATCAGTTTTTGCTGCATGCATTTGGAAGCTCAGTTTAAAGGTGCATAAATGTATAGAATTGTTACGTCTCCTTAACGAATTCACTCCTTTATAATTATGAAATGGTCTTTTTTATCCTTGATAATGATATTCTTTGCTCAGAAATATACTTTGTGTGATATGTGGTAGTAAACTAGGACAGTCATAGAGCTTACTAGCTTACTATGGCTGCTTTCTTGTCTGTCAGGGACTAAGTTACTGTCCTTTGCTGCCTGATATCCAATGTCTTGAGAAGTGTTTCTTACATTTTATATGGGTTTTTTTTCAGTTGTTCAGGCAGAAGTCCAAGAATATCATTAAAATTAAAATTATTTGCAAGGTACTTAAGTTTTTCTTTTTGTTAATATTAGAGATAATTTAGAAAAATCTGATGAAAGATATGGACCTTAGCCTACTTTGCCCCCACCCCCCCAAATCTGCAAAGCCTTAATATATGTACAATTTTGATGTAATTTCACGGGGTTTACAGGCTTGAGGGTTAATTCATTCCTGCCTAGAAATTCTTACCTTCCAGCCATAGTTGTACGTTAGAATCACCAGAAGAGCTTTTAAAAAATATCTGTGCTTTACCACAAACCTATGAAATCTCAGTCTTCGTTGGTAGGACCCAGACTTTGTTTTTAAAACACCCCAGGTAATTCTAATGTGCAGCCAAAATGAAAAGCAATTCTGTTGTAAGGAGATTGTGATCCCTTCATTGGCAGGATGCTAGGGAAGATGGGCCACAGGGACCCTGTTGCTCCTTGTACCCAGCTTGAGTAGCGTGCGCTCCTTATACTCTGTTGGGTTTTTAACCAGAGTAACAGTTTCTTAAAATAAGAAACCTTTCCCAGTCATGTTTCATAATTTGCTTTAACAAAATGCTGTATGTTGGAGTATCTATTGTAAATAAAAAGCAGCAAGCTGTATGTGAGTTACCATGGGCCTCAGAACTCGAGTCTTAAAAAATAAGACTAAAAATGGTGCTTACTTCGGCAGCACATATACTAAAATTGGAACAATACAGAGAATATTAGCATGGCCCCTGTGCAAGGATGACATGCACATTCGTGAAGGCTATAAATGAATGATAATTTAAAGTTTGTCAAGTAGTTTTTTTTTTTTTAACGGTATGCTTTGGTATAGGTTTTATGTTATGTCAGATGTATATATGTCTTCAATTATTGGTAATTCATAGTAAAAAACGTACTTCATACTGACTTCTGCTGGCCACAGTGTGTTTAGCTGTTTTTAAAAATGTCAGAAAATAGGTAACCAGAGAAAACAGCACAGAATAGTTTTAATAGGAGAATTCTAGCATTAACATGGACTTTGTGACTCTGAGATTGATTGATTTCACATTGAGTCACTTTTTAGTTGTGTCAAGTTGTATAAATTATGGAGTAGTCAGTTTGGAATGCCCGCTGCTTTAATATAAGCAGAGTCTTTTGTGTGATTTTCATAATAAAGAACTTGAACATTGTATCCATTTTTTGTATTAGGCTTTTCAGTTTTCTGAATCTTAAAATGTTTCTTGAAGTTAACAGTGAATTTTTAAAGGATAAAATGATTTTTTTTTTAATTTATTTTTTTTTGAGACGGAGCCTCAAGCTATCCCCCTGGGTAGAGTGCCATGGTATCACAGCTCATAGCAACCTCCAACTCCTGGGCTCAAGCGAGTCTCCTGCCTCCGCCTCCCAAGTAGCTGGGACCACAGGCGCCC
>CAUYQV010163474.1:0-35459 GCA_963574575.1 Galagoides demidoff | reverse complement strand
AGAGAAGTTTCATTCTGGTAATTTTAATCTTGAACATGAGTCAGATGGGCGACCTGAGACAAAGAGGTGGATAATTATGAGCCAAAAGCTGCAGTGTAAGTGAATCCATCTCAACCTACAAGTGAAGTAACAACAAGGCGGGATGGTGCTATTCCAGTAATATTGGACCATTTGAAACAAAGGTAAAGACTCTGGATAGAGGATTCTGCATGAATTAAACAAGAGTCGGGAAAGAAATTGCCTCAAAGCTTGCCTTTCTTTGCTGTCACAACATAAAGGTGAACCATTTCTACACCATATTGTTACATGTGATGAGAAATAAATTCGTTTTGACAATTTCAAGTGTTCAGCACAATGACTGGAGAATGCTGCAGTGCTGTCCAAAATCGAGTATTCACCATAAAAAAGCGAATGGTGTCTCTGTTAGTTGGTAACTCATTGGTATCATGCACTACAGTTTCATGAAACCTGATTAATTGATACAGCAGATGGCTACTGTAACCAGCCCCAGGACATGATGAGGATGCTTGAATAAGCAACAAAGGCTGGGTCAACAGACACAGGCCAATCCTCTTGCAAGACAACACTTAGCCACATGTCACACAAACACTGCTGCTCAAATCACAGAAGGTGGACTTGGAAACTCTCTGTCACGCACCATATTCAACAGACCTTGCTCCAACTGTCTACCACTTCTTCCAAGCTTTCGAACACTTCTTCTAAAGAAAAATATTCAATTCTCACCAAGCTGCGGAAAATGCTTTCTGCAATTTCATCACTATTCACTCTGCAGGCTTCTTTGCTGCTGGCATACACAGATTACTGTTAAGAGGACAAAAATGTGTTGATACCTTAGGTACCTACTTTGATTAATTGTACTGCCACTTGTTGGAGATATAAGGAACTAAACTTTTGATTCAAATATGGACATTTCATATTTAATGGCCTAAATATTAATGTTTTCTGTATGATGGATTTCTTTGAGGAAAATATTAAAGGACAATGCAAATACAAATAAAGAATTTCATATAAAAGTTAATTGTATAAAAACGAAGTGGTAGTTTATCATTCTAAAAAGCATGAGTCAGCATTCTAATACAAGTAAAACATAAGACATATATGCACGGGTATTTAATAATGTCAAACCTCCCAAACTAATACAAACTTTGTTTTACTAGATTGCACACATGGCAGTTTTCAAAGATTTTAATTAACATTAAAATAAACTGTCTTCTATTAGACACTTGAATATAAATGTTAAGTCAAGGCCTATCTCATGAGTTCACAGGGCATGGAAAACATTAACGTATAAATAAAGACTTGCTACATTGTTCGGTGTTTCAGACACCAATTCTTCAGATATCAAGATTTTGTTTTAAAGTCTACTCAATTTAGGAAAATGCCTATAGAAAGTAAAAAGTACAACTTTTTATTTTAGTGTATTTGGTTACCAATACCTGGCTGTCTTTATCTCTTCCACTGTTTATGTGTGTGTGTGTGTGTGTGTGTGTGTGAGAGAGAGAGAGAGAGAGAATAATTTAACTCTTCATGATACATTTGACTTTCACATCCACACAGAAGGGTGAGGCATAGCAGGACCTCCCATAGAGGATTAAGTGAACAAACAGCAGCAAAGTTCTTAAGTCAATGTCTGGCACTTAAAACATTTTAAGGAAATACGTGCTACTATTTTGCAAGTGCATGGACTCTGGCTTCATCATTCACCAGCTTCCCCCACTATTTGCTTTCTTGGTCTTTCTCAAACACACCATGCATGTTCCCCCCTCAAGAGCTTTTGCACTTTGTTCCTTTTTCCTGAAGCAATATACATTTAACTTCATTCATGTCTCCTATCAAATATTTCTTCAGAGAGAACATTTCTTTAAAAAATAAGTTCACTGAAAATAACCATTCTCTCTTATCCTTACCCTTATCAATCTCTCTATCCTTATCCTGTCTGGTGTCCCAATGTCACTTGCCACTGCCTTTAAATATAGTGTTTAACACATTTTTTACTTTTCTTATTTTTTATTTATATAATTATTTTTCTTCATGTATGTTCTTTAGGTAAAATGAATCTCTTGGAATATGTGGGTATCATAGAGCCTCTGGTGTTTTAGAAATGGAGTTCCTTTATATTATCAATATGTTATTTGTAATTAAGAGACACAAAATATTAAATGTATCCCGTGAAACATTCCTCGTGATATGTTAATATAAAACAATACTCCCTCCTTCAGTTAAAAGTATTTACATAGCTAAAATTTCCCAATGTTAGTATTTTAATAGAAAGATGCCTGTAATGAGTCAATCTTGCAAACACAAATCTTGAGTAAATGGATTTGATTTTATTTCAAACATATTCAGTTATCGGTGTTACTGTTATTCTGTCCTTTAAGAGGTGTCTAAAACCTTATTCCTTTCCATTTTATTTTATTGACCGTGAGTATTTAAATTTTAAAAAATAAGGCCACAATAAGCAAAGACATGATAAAAATTTAACCTCATTCGTTAGAAAGTTGTCCAGGACTTTCTATGCTACTCTTTTTATTTACTTACTTTTAAAGTTATTTATGACTAAGACAGGTTTTATTTCAAAGCAATATTTTCAAGGACAATAATTATATGTGTATTAATGGGATACAGTGTGCTCTTCTGATGTACGTGTTCATTGTGAAATAATCACATCAGGCTAATTAACAGGTCCATCACCACTCACGCTATCATTCTGGGGGGGAGGAGACCAAATCTAAAAGTTCTCTTTTACTTTTAAGACTAAATCCCAGTATCTAAATAAATTAATCTCTTTTGGAAAAGGAAAGAAAAAAGTAAACACAAACATCCTTTCAAATAGTTTAGCAAAGGCAAAACAGAAACAAAAGAAAATACCTTTTTCTTTCTTTTTGTCCTTCTCCTTCTTTCTGTCTCTCTGCCCATTTCTCAACATCCAACTCCCCTCCCTCAGCCCCAGGTCACTGAGCTCATAGCTCCGCACTTTTTTTCTTTACAGTAATACAATTTCTTTATGTTCTCTTTGTTTAGTTATCATTCATATTTATTTGTTTATTTACTTATTTTTTTTTGAGACAGAGTCTCATGCTGGTAGAGTGTGGTAGCATCACAGCTCACAGCAACCAACCTCTAAATCTTGGGCTTAAGTGATTCTCTTCCCTCAGCCTCCTAAGTAGATGAGACTACAGGCACCTGCCACATGCCCAACTAAGTTATCATTCATTTAGTATCAATTTTTATTTGTGGGTTTAAAAATTCAATAAATGTGCACTGAACTTCTAATAATGTTACAAAATTTTCTGAATAGGTCAGTCAACATTTGAAAAGCAGAATGAAGAAAAAATACTCCTTATTTTCTGTAGAAAGACATGCTGATGATCCATAATAATGTTTTTTTTTGTGTGTGTGTGTATGTAAAAACACATAACCAGGCTATTGGAGAAGAACAGAGACCACAGTGGTAGAATAACAAATGGAAACCAGGTACACAAAGCAAAATAAAAAATAAATGAGAAAAACAATGACTTTTTGGTAAAAGTTGTCAAGAAAACTGACTTGCAAGAAAATAAAGTGTTATCCATATTTAAAAGAAAAGAAATGAATGGACGTTAAAAATATGAAAGCTGTAACTACAAAAGTAAAAATTAAGGACTGATAATGGAAAATAAGGAAAATAATGTGGCAAACAAGTCAGTAAAATTTATTAAAATTTCAAAGCACAGGTATTAAACAAAATGTCTATTAATTTGATAAATATAAAAGTAAGAATTTTCTTCATAAGAGAAAATTATAGCAAATGTTAATTGACTCTCTAATATAAGTGATTAATATAACATACAAGGCCATCTTGAAATTGAACACACAGAATCATACCTTTGTGTTCAAATTACAGAAGAAGGCCACAAAGGAGCAAGCCCAGGAAAAGATATCAAATATTGTTTGAATTAAAATACAAAGACTTTAAAAAATTATTAGAGAGCCATTATTAGAAAGCAGTTAGATTTCATGGATAAAAGAATGTCTTTCCAGCCATTTTAGAGACAAAGATTAATCAAATTATGTCAGTGCATAAAGTATGAGTTACGTTTTTCGCTCACTATGGTCACTGATGGAACAAAGCCCAGGCTGCTCATTGTATAATAATGGTTGCATTAGAAGAGGGTATAGGCAAACCGCTGCACAAGAGTCTTCAGCAGGGCAAGATTAAGGGGAACTTTGCATGGATAGTTCTTTATAATATCTTAGTTAATGAAAAAAATTTAAAATACACAATGACATATATAGTACAATGGAATTTATAGATAATTTAAAATAAATGTGCATATAACAACAAATAATTTACGATGAGACTTACAAATATAAATATGCAATTCTTTAGAATGGTTGCCTAAGGAAGATGGAGGAAATGAGAGGGACCTACAGGGAATAATGAGAATGAATTAGGAAATCAGCGCAATAGAAAAGGAAACGGGGTCCTGCGTGAACTATAAATGAAATTGTTTCGTTGGAAAGTATTTGTGGTGATTTGTATTAGATCAACTTGACTCAGCTTTAACTACATTTCCCAGAATTATGTTTTCTGCAAGTTTTAATTCAGTGGTTCCCAACCTTTTTGGTGCCAAGGACTGGTTTCGTGGAAGACAATTTTTTCACAGATGGGGTTGAGATTCTAACGAGGGGTGCCGCCTAGATTCTCACGTCTGCTGTTTTCGGTAGGGTTCCTGCTGCTTCTGAGAGTCTAATACCAATCCTGATGGAGCAGGAGGCAGAGCTCAAGCAGTGATGCCAGGGATGGGGAGTAGTAGATGAAGTTTGCTTTCCTATCCCACTTACCTCCTGCTGTGCAGCCTGGTTCCTAACAGGCCATGGGACCCATGTACTGGTACTGCTCTAGGCCTGGGGTTTAAATTACAGTTTGCTTAGAAGGAAAATTGGTAGATTTGAAGGAGAGAATTGAAGCCAGAGGCAAAAGTCTCTAGAAATCCTATGAATTAGATGTGGGATGATTGAGAGGAGTGAGAAATGGAGAAAGGAGACAGATGCAGAGGTGTGGATGGTTCCCTCTTGCCCTTGTTCAACACTGTTCCGTTTATAGCTCTTATTTCCAGTGTTTAGTACGATGGCCACAAATTTCAGTCCAACCAGCCAAGAGGTAGAGGCAGCAGTGTTTCACTTGCTGTTCCACCATCAGTGTCTCGGGGTTCCATGCCTGCAGCTGAAGGCACTTGGCTTCAGGGGACCTGGGTAGTGTCTTTTCTCCACTGCTCTTGCTTCCTCTACCAGACCCTTAAATCTCTAGCTTCTCCAATAATCATATAAACCAGGGGTCAACAAGCTGTGGCTTGTGAGCCGAATCAAGACCACCATTTGTTTCTGGAAATGTAGCTTATCTGGGACATAGTCATGGAGGTATTCTTGATGGTTGCATTTGTGGTTCACCAATAAACTTGAGATAGAGTCTCTCAGCTGACATTTGCTTTTTGACTTTTTACAGGAAACACATCCACTGCTAATCTAAGGTCTTATTTTTTATATATTCATTGTCTTATTACCTTTACGGTGGTCCTTCCTTCTTGATTTATAAAGTATTACTAAGATAATTATCTGTGTTTCAGGTGCATAAATGTGCGTATGTGCGCGTATGTATTGGGGTGTGTGTGTGTATTTGTGTGACAAAGATAGAGAAAAGAGACATAGACAAAGAGAAAACTATTATTTACAAATCAGAGTCACATCCCGAGTTTATAAAGCAGCAAAGTGCTCATCATCGCGTGTTGGCATGCTACTTTCCTCTTCTAATAGCGTCCAAACACATCTATGACATACAAAAGAAAAAGCAAAAATTCTGCTATTGAGAACACAAAATAGCTTTCTAATTTTTCCTGGCTTCAGGATTAGATTCTTGTAAAAACATGACCATGACCGGAGGACATTTGTAGTGGAAAGTTTAACCCATAGGAGCAAAGTTAAATATCAGCCTATTATTGCCCTTATACATATGTTTTAAATTGCTAAATTAAACTCTAAAGGGGAATCCAAATGAAAATAAGCAAAGTGATTCCATTTGAAATATGCTGTTAGATGTGGGTACACAATTGTTACCAGTGTCTAGTACTTCCTTCCTTATATTGTTATTGATACACACTGTTAGAATTTCACCATGACTTCAAATATTTATTTTCTTATTTTTTGTTCTTTATGGCCTGCTTTATTCCTTTAACAATACTCATGTAGCTCCAAACCATGATGATCAGTAGAGATGTGTAATGATTGCACAGTATTCCAACAGCAGGAGTGATTCAGTTTCACAAATTAGTTATCTTTCTCCATAACAAATTCAAAATATAGTTCTATTACATTTATTCCATTTTTCTGTGCACTCCTATTTCTTTAATGAAACATCCTTGAATACTGTTCCATCTTCCTACCCACCTTGTCTCTTCGTGGAGTCTCTTTACTTCTGTCACTAATGTTCTTCTCTGTCACAATTTTCAAATTGCATGTATTGAGATTCAATTTGTTTGCACTTGCCAAAAATTTGGACAAGTGAACATATTTGCAATAGCATAAAGGACCTTAAAAACTACAAATCCCCATTAGTGTTTACTTGTTTATTAAAGTAACAGAGGCAAAATTAAACTGGTGATCAAGAATATGATTTCCATGTAAGCCAGATAAATCTTTGACGTGAACTCAACATGCTTTTCAATCATGTCAGAAATTTTTGTCAGGTTTCAATGCTCTCTGACAAAAGAGGAAAAAGCAATTTCATTTTTATGCTCCATTCAAATTTCTTTTTATTTTTATTAGAGTAAAACAAATACCTTTGTTTCCAGGAAAGGAACTGAATTTAAAGATAAGCAGGAGGGCAGCACCTGTGGCTCAAAGGAGTAGGGCGCCAGCCCCCTATGCTGGAGGTGGTGGGTTCAAATCCAGCCCCAGACAAAAACTGCCAAAAAAAAAGACAAGCAGGAATTAGGAAATATTGCAATGTTATAAAAGGATATATCAACTATATCCTGGGGAAATAATAAAAATAATTGTGTAATACAGATTTGAAAGCAATGCCCACTTCATTATAATATTACTATAAGGTACAATATAGAAGACAGACAGTTGAAGGAGCTAATATAGCAGCAACCTCTACTTGAAGGCAGCTCACAAAGTGCAATCAAATGACTTTCCTCCTAAGAATTCTCTCTGTTTCAGGGTCATTGTAGGCGGCTAAGGTCTTTTCTCAACTAAGTCATGGTTTTATTCTTTCTGCTGTGCCTTTTGAGGATGATGGTTTGGGCTGCCTCTGAAGATTTTACAATGATAGAAACTCACCATTGTTTTGGCTTACCATTTTTTCAGTGACTCAGAACAGTGTTCTTTTGATTTCCATTAAAGATGGCCTGTTCTCTGCTATTAAACTCTACGACCCTAGGTCAGGCATGGCCTAACCACCATAACTCAGGGATGCTCCATTAACCTTCTTCCATTGTTATTTTTACAATGGAAGATGTTAAGAAAAATCTCATCTGTCTTTCCCATGAATCGTGGCTTGTCCTACTTAGCTTCACCATAAGCAGCGTCTGCTCTTTGCTTTATTTTACTGTAACTAACAACCTACCCATTTATGTATATTTAAACATATTAATATACTACAACTCAGTTACATATCAGGTGCTCCTTTGGACTGTACGAACTTGGGGCTCCACAGTATGTAATAATGTTAGTATTTGTTGGATAAACTACAGTGATCAAATATTTAGAACCTGATGTTTGGACTGTCCATATAATAATCTAATAGAGAAAAATATAAATGATTAAAATTATATGGAAGGTATTTGGGGGCTCTGATTATCAAATAGTATAAGTGATTTCCCAGATGATACTTCACGGGGAGAATAGGAATGTAAAAAATATATTGTTGTTAGATATAATACAGTAGGATATTTAGGCCTTCCAGCTAAATATGAAAGAAATGAACAGCATTGCTTTTAAGCAAATATTAGACCACCCTTAGATATAGCTGGAAGGAATGTAGTATACTAGATAAAAATTTAAGTGGATCAGAAAAATAATATTAACATTTATGTTGTACCTTAAATGAAAAGAACTAGTAAGTTAAGCTGAAACCAAAAACAGTTACTCAGGGATAGTTATTGTTAAAGGGTGAGTGAGATATTTATATTATCTTGTTTTGGGGGGTGTTATAAAGATTGACGTAGACCACATCTGCAATATGGAAATATTCAAATACATTAAATATCCTCATACGATAGCGTTATAGCAACAGCAATAAGAATAAAAACTTGATAAGAATTTGTAATTATTTTTACAGTTTCTTATAAAAATATAAATGCGTATGTATAGTTTCTTATAAAAATACAAATATGTATGCAACTCTTTGTAATTCATCTGAATTTTCAGATTTACTCAGCCTGTGTTATAAAAATCCCTTTGACAGAGGCTCTGAATAGGCCTAAGGAGGCTTTATTAAATCAGAAAAACAAAAATCTTGTACTCCTCACTCAATCACTTGCATCCACTCTGCAGACGAAGAAATCAACTAATTAATTGAGAAAATAAAAAGATTAAACTATAGTTGCGGAGAGGTCAGTGGTTAGGTGAGGAGGGGACGCTGTGAGTACTTCTTGCAGCGTAGTAGTAGAGTCTATTTGTTGTCTCCTTCTATCTTTTATCTTTCACTGATCAGAGTTTGCCAGTCTACTTATTGACAAAGAAGGACGTTGGGATTCTTTCACCTCCTTAATGGTGACACAGGCCCAGCCTGGGAGGTAATTCCACAAGAGTGATGTATAGAAATAAACCTACGTTGATGGCTGAGATTCTCCACTGAACAAATGATCAGGAATTGAAGAGAAGGTGTTTAAACACATCCCTGTTTAAACTAGGGAGGTGCCTATAATGGGTGAAATACAAGAACGTCATTGGGAAGAGACTCCGGGGGAAGGGAGGCTTGCTTTTAGAAATGAGATGCAAAGTGTGTCTCCACAGAGAAATATCTGAACAACTTAATCGTGATCTCTGCAGTGAAGAGCTAGAATATGGGGCTGGAAGACATAAATGCCAGATTATAATAGGATTAGTAAAGTGAAATATTTTTTCATTAATTCTCTGAACTCCTGACTATAACCTGGAAGAGGCAGTAGCTGCAGAGGGGAGAGGGAGGTAAAACACGGGGCAGAGAGGCAGAGCCCCTGTCTCCACTGCCTGCACTCTCCAGGCACCCACATTAGCATCGCTTCCAGGACCACGAGTTAGGCCTGCCACAGGAGAAGGACTGTAGGAAGGCAACTTGACACACACATATAACACTTCTGTCCCAGTTCAAGAGCTTAACAACTTAACAACTTGTCCCTCCAGTGAAATTCCTCTGCAGAGCAGGCAAACCTAATGGAGGCCTTCTCAGTACACTGTACAACCCGCAAGTACTGATGTTTATGGAGGGGAGGCCACCAGACCCTAGGCTCTCTAAGACCAACTATGTAGAGAAATTCTTTTCATTCCTTTCAACCTTGTTCATTTTGTATCTTCCTCCATCTCTGCTCTTTCCTTTGGAAAACCCAACACAGTCACCAGCCTCAAGTGCAGACTTTAAAGTTTGCTTTGTTATATTTCCTGAAAGATAGCAAAGATTACTAATGACTGGAATAACTTAGTATTTTTCTCCACTGTTATTTAAAAGAGTCAGTGCAGGGAAAAAAAAAAAACCCAAAAGAATGGCACTATATTTACAGTGAATAAAAAGAAAAACAAGCTAATATGAAATCAATTTATGTGTATATGAATATGTATACATAATATTAAAGCTCATAAACGTATACATAATAAAAATTAAATTACTTCAGAAATGTTTTTGTTATATTATAGTTTAAAAATAATAATTGTGGTATGTGAAACTAAAATTCAAATAAGAGATACAGGAGTCAAACAGTGATAAGTCTTCTTAGCATAACACAGATAGAAAAAGTTTATGATTTAAAAAGTTCTAAAGAAGGCTTGGTGCCTTTGGCTCAAGCAGCTAAGGCGCCAGCCACTCACACCTGACCTGGCAGGTTTGAATCCAGCCCTGGCCCGCCAAACAACAATGATGGCTGCAACCACAAAATAGCTGGGCGAAGTGGCGGGCGCCTATGGTCCCAGCTACTTGGGAAGCTGAGGCAGGAGACTCGCTTGAGCCCAGGAGTTGGAGATTTCTGTGAGCTGTGATGCCATGACACTCTACCCACTGCAATAGCTTGAGGCTCTGTCTCAAAAATGATAACAATAATAATAATAATTCTAAAGAAGCATATGAGAAGCAGAAAATATTAGCACATATGCTGATGGAAACATTTTGGCACATAGGACAGATTTATGAAATCTGAACAAATTCAGGCAATGAAGATATATTAAAATTAATTAAAATTGTTACAGATATAATAAAATGAATATTAAAATAGATTCAAATATATTTTAGAAGAAGATTTATGCAAATAAAGAATTACTTGATTTGTTAAAAAAAAAAAAAAGTAGCCTACCAGGTAAAATTTGATAGAAAACTTTAAAAACAGAGACGTGCTCTGTTGACATTAATAAAACTAATGAGAAAGACTCGTTTGAATGTAGCCCACGCAATAAAGCTCAAACACACAAAAACACACAAAGCCCTACCAGACTTCAGGCTATGATATAAGTTCATAGTAATCAAAACAGCATGGTATTGGCACAAAAATAGAGACACAGACACATATAGAACAGGATAGAAAGCTAAGAGTTGGAGACAGTTTCTACCTGCCAGTGGATCTTTGATGAGCCAAACAAAAGTACACAGTGGGATCCTTATTCAACAAATGTTGCTAAGAGAATTGGATAACCACATGTAAAAGACTGAAACTGGGCACATTCCTTGCACCACTTATCAAAAATTGACTCAAGATGGATAAAAGACTTAAGTCAAAGACATTAAATGATAAAAATCTTAGAAGAAAATGTGGGGAAAACTCTTGACAGTGCTGGACTGGGGAAAGATTTTATAATAAGACATCAGCAGCCATCACAACAACAACAAAAATCAAAAAATGGGACCTAATTAAGCTGAAAAGCTTCTGCACAGCTAAAGACACAACAAGTAAAGCAAAATATAAATGAATATCATATTTCAGAATGGGAAAGGTTATTTGCATATGAATCTGACAAAGGGTTGATAACTATAATCTACAAATAACTTAAATTAATCAACAGAAAAAAAGTAAACAATCCCATGTACCCCTGGGTAAAAGGCATGAACATAATTTCTGCTGAAGACAGACGAATGAATAGCTAACTTCTTCCCTGATCATCAGAGAAATGCAAATCAGAACCACCCTGAGATATCCCCATCCCCACTGAGAATAGACCACATCATAAGTTACAATATTAAAAATCATTTGAAGACAAAGGAATTATTTATGACTCCAAAATTCAAAAACAGCTTTAAAAATAGGGAAGATGATATGGAAAATAGTAATGTAAATGGCAAGCAAATTATTATAAAACACCATGATGTAAATTTAGTTGGATAAATATTGCTGGGTTGGTATAAATTCATTGATTATTGAACAAAATGACAATCAAATAAATATGAACACTTGAAATAAATTGTTCTTTCCACCTCCTCTTAAGATGTAGAAACCTAATACAAGGATGATTAGAGTGGAAATATGACAAATAAACAGGTAACTGCTGACTAGATCTCTCCATTTCATCAGTCTTCTTTACTAAGCTGCTATAGATTTATGTACATATCTGCATTGATGTTGTTTAATTGAAAAATTAAGTAATAATACTTCAAAAATAGATAAACTTATGACATACACCCCCTCCCATGCAGAAACCCACAAGAAACCATGATTCCCAATGTAATAATGAGAAAGAAAGAGCTGGATAATTTACATAACTTTGTTTGAGCCCATTCACATAAGTAAGTGAGTTCACAAAGCAACTAGGTAAACTAAATTTCACATGGCAAAAATCCAACTCAAATAGAGATGAAATGCAAAAAATTGTTTCAGTTTTGTCAACAGGTGACTGCCATAAAAATAATTAAGTGGAAAATAAATGATTTTACAAAATAATTCTCACAGATTGAGTTTGGGCTGGCATAATGCTATTGAACTCATCAGTCCCCAAACACAAGAGAAGTCCACCGTCATTTACATGTCTGCCAGAGCATGACTTGGGGCAAGTCAGGAAACTTTGGAAATTTTATTATATGCACAGGCTGTGAAGAACTACTCAGACATCTGACTCATTCTGAATATGAAGTAAAAATAGGAAAAGCAGTTGGTCACAGGATTCCTACCTGCTTAAAAAGGCAGGAGAAAGGAAGAATTATAATCATGGGCTTGACCAAATCCATCCAGAAAATAAAGGGAAGATTTTGGATGACACAGAGGGGAGGTTAAAAAGTGTAAATGAGACCCCACACCTAAGCTTTCAGGCCCATGACTTGTCTGATGGTGTGTTTATGCCGGAAAACTGAGAAATTCTTCAATACCTACTATTAGCCTTGCACAGAGTAGCAAGTAGCATCCTGGAGTTGCTGGTTGAGGGGCAAGTGCATCAGGAGATATTTATTATTGAAAATTAATGCTGCATGGGGAATACTAAGATAAATTAAAACAAGACAGCAAAAGCCCACCCTTGAAGACGTTGTAGTTTGCAATGCACAGAAACAATGGAGCCAAGTCTCAGCTCATCTACGGGCTAGATTGACTCAGCTTTCCACAGTTATTAACAGACGGAATAGTCACACTTCTCTGTGTAGAGCCTATTTGCATTAGTTGCTACTTTTAAGAAATATATCATCTTTCACATTTGAACAAAAAGTTACTATGCATGGATTTGGGCACATGTACATGCTAGAGATTCTCTAGAGATTAAGCAGCAAAAAAAATCAGCTCAAATATGGTGCAGAGATCTTAAAACTACCATTAGGAAACTTTAAAATAACTATATGTATTGTAAACATTCTTTATAAAACTAAATTATTATTGTAAAAGGTTTAGCAGAAATAACACCATATATGAAAAAGGGAGGTGGTATTTCAACATAGAGAAACTATAAAAGAGAGTCAAAAGAAATATGAGAAATAAAAAAAAATTTCAGATATAAAATTTATGTTTATATATTCATGAACAAACTGGAATCAGCAGAGAAAATAATTTATCAAACTTAAATTACCAAAATTAAAACATACATATATATATATATATTTTTTTTTTTTAAGAGATAGATTCTCACTTTGTTGCCCTTGGTAGAGTGCTGAGGTGTCACAGCTCATAGCAACCTCCAGCTCTTGGGCTTAAGTGATTCTCTTGCCTCACTCGCCCAAGTAGCTGGGACTATAGGTGCCCACCACAACGCCTGGCAATTTTTTTGTTGCAGTTTGACCTGGGCTGGATTTGAACCCACCACCCTCAGTATATGGGGCCAGAGCCCTAATCACTGAGCCACAGGTGCTGCCTAAAACATATTTATTTTAAAAATGAGGAAAAACAAAATTAAGTCCCAGAAATAGAAAAGAGAGGCTGTGGTAGGAGAATGCTTGAAGAAGTTATAGCAAGGAACTTTACAAATTAATGACAGCCATAGAAACATATGAACAAAAATTTTCTGCAATGATTCAGGAAATCCAGGCATGACAAATATAAGGAAAACATATTAGGAAAGTCAGAATCAACTTTATACAATCCAAAGATAAAGATAGCATTTTGAAGGCCACTAGGGGGAAGAATGAGAGAGAGAACATAACATACAAAGGGCAAGAAAAAAGAATAGCGGACTTTTGTCAGAAATTGTGCAAGCTAAAAATACTGCATGACATTTTTAAAGTACTGGGAAAAAATCAACCTTGCAAACAATAAATAGTTAAACAATTTTATAAAAATCAAGGTATAAAAGTCAAGGTAAAATAAAGACATTTTCCGGACAAATCAAAGCTGAATAAATCCATTGCCAACACTCTCTACCATAAGAAATGTTAGAAGGGCTTTCTCAGACTGAAATACTATGATACCAGATGTAAATGTGCATATAAACAAGGAAATAAAGAACCCTGAAAATGGTGATAATATAGCTAAATAGAAAATAGATTTTCTTTTTTTTAATCTTGTTAGGTCATAATTGTCTAAATGATAACAGTTACAGCGTATTAGGGGATATATAACATGTATACAAGAAAAATGTATGGCAACAATGAAATGACCAGAAGTGTTATAAAATCAAAGAGTGTTTAGTTTTGTTGGTCCCTGAGATCCATGGAATACTCATACTTGTAGAATTATGGAAAAAAAGGAGTTATTTTCAAATTTTTCAATAATCCAAAAACATTTTGAGCCCAATGGTCATCTTAGTATTGTTGATGTTTCCAATAAAATGTGAACCTGAAAACAGCGTACTAGGGTAAGAAAAAAAATAAATTTTAAATCAAGTTAGCTCATGAAAATTACTGAAGTACCCTTGTATAATTTCTATAGAAAATATTAAATCTTTTGTTTATATCAAGAGCCTCATGAGTTTAGAATAGAAATACTGTGACCAAAGTATGACAGAGGTGCATTAGTTTTATGCAATTAATATATAAATCTGTTAAGGATTTGTGATGATTGTAGGTTTTAAAATTACGATTGTAATTTGTACAATCTTAAATATTAAATAAACATTTAAATACATAAATATTAAATATTTATTTATTGGTATTTAAAAACATAAATATTAAATGTTTAAGTAAATAAATTTTTAATAAACATTATTCTTAATGTTACATTTATTATTTTGTGTTCTTTTCATACAGAGAGCCCTCTAGACTCTATGATATTATATAGTCCCCAGGAGCCACAAAGCCAGACTTCACATCCCGGTACCAAGTTCCAGTTACTATGCAGTTTCTACTGTTCTTTATAATATATTTGAAAGAGTTAACTCTCTGTCCCACTTGCACTCTTCATATTTTCTCATGAGCACAACTCTGCTCAGTTATTTTTATCTGCCATTTCACTGAAACTACTCTTGTTGCAATCTTCAGGAATCGCCTTGTGGTCAAATCCTCTGCACATCAATTTCATTATGTCATTTTAATTTTTGGCTAGGCGTCACTCTACCTCCAACTACCTACTATTCTCCACTCTAGTCAATAGGCCTATATAGCAATTTCTACGTTACTACCTCTGTTTTTGTAATGAAACATTTGAACTACTTGTAACTTTTGCCTTCACTGAAAAATGCATTTCAAGAACACCTAACATCCTTCTCTATTTCATTACCTGTTTCTTTTTCTTTTCTTTTCTTTTTTTTTTTTTACAGATACACATATATACTTTATTTAAGATGCATTTGGTCTATGCCATAAGATAAAAATCTAATGATTCAAAAATTATTCAGATATAGAATATCTTTATATAATTTGTTTATTTTTCTATAGTGCTAAGTACTAACCAGATTACTTCAAATGATTATTCATTTTTTTTAGTATATGGTCCCTCAACATCTCATGAAATATGACTGGCAGAAACTTTATTTTCCTTATCCCACTGTATATTCCCAGGAACGAGAATAGTCTTGAATAGATAGTGACCACTAAAAAATAACTGTTGATAAATGAATGAATGAGTGAATGCCCACCTGACCAAGGAATAAACGATGAACTCAAATATCTCATTATGTGCAGTGATGACAGAATGGGAATATTTTCATTTCTTCTAGAAGCAGAAATGATTGAAGAAAGTCACATAGACATGCTGCTGTTAAATATTAAACAATGGAAAAATATGCTAATTAAATACATTTAAGATAATACTATAGAAATTTCCATAAAAATGTTCTGAAACAAAAAGCAATTTCCATAAAATCTCTCATGTGAGGTAAAGTATCACAAGAATGTAAAAGCAAATACCCGATGTACTCAATGTTAATATGAACACAGTAGATGGTCTAATTTACACCTAGATAGGAGAAAAACTCATTGCAATTTATGTTGGGAGGAGGAGGAAGGAAAGTGGGGGAAGAGGTGGGGATTGGTGTGCTCCCACTGACTAGGCACAATGTCAGGGTGTATGGCCCACTTTTGGGTACAGGGCATAACTACAAGAGGGGATCTAACTAAAAAATTCAGATATTGTGATTTGATTGTCTGTACCATCACATTAACCTGAAATTTTTAAAAAAAGAATCTCCAGAGACAGTCATCAATCTAAAAAACTGATTAACTGTAGTAAATGTTACTAATATGATTGAGTTTACTTTTTTTTTGAGACAGACTTTCACTTATTAACCCTCAGTAGAGTACTGTAGTGTCACAGCTCACAGCAACCTCCAACTCCTTTAGCTTAGGCGATTCTCTTGCCTCAGCCTCCCCAGTAGCTGGGACTACAGACACCCGCTACAATGCCCAGCTATTTTTTGTTGTTGTTGTTGTTGCAGTTTGGCTGGGGCTGGATTTGAACACACCATCCTTGATATGTGGGGCCGGTGCCCTACCCACTGAGCCACGGGTGCTGCTCTGAGTTTACTTTTTAAAGTGTTTATCTTTATTGCATAATATTTAACTCCAAAAATCATTTAATTTTAAAAATTTCATAATATATGTATTTTATAACGAATATTTAAAAAATATTAATTTACTGCTTTTGTTTCAATGATATAACCTTTTGGCATGAGTAGAAATAATTAGTGAGACTGCAAATTGTTGGCACCTATTGAAAAAAATAAAACGTATATGTGTGTGTGTATTTGTATATCTATATGAAGTCAAGCATTTGCCATAAAAACTACAAAGTATTTTTTGAAGTGTGATATTACCTCTTGATAAACTTATTTAGACATTATTCTCATTTTTATCATTTTATTCTCCATTCAGTCCAGATGAAATCCTGAATGTCCTTCTGAATCTGAATTACACATTTCCTGCTATGAAGATCTTCAGGTCATTCACTGAAATCAGGAGTAGTGTCTTTTTCTTTACATTATTGGTAGAATTTTTGTGTCGTATTTGTGGCTATGTATACACTTTCAAATATAGTCATGTATGTACAGGTCACTGTCCCAGGCATTTCTTAGGTTATAGAAGATATGTACATATTATGTGTTAATTTGTCCTCTCTGCAGAACATGACTTCAGGCATATTTCCTTGGAACTCATTATTCTTTAGGATAAAAAAATTTTACTGAGGACCAATTTAGACTTACCCATATTATTACTCACTATTATCATTCGGAGAGTGTTTTATGCAAAGCATTTTAATGTATGCATGTTAAATTATTAAAAGAACTAAATGGTTGAGTTTATGGTTTATACTGTCTAGTATTCCCAGCCTTTTCATCAGACTTAAATTCAAACTTCGATGGAAAGACACACTTTGGAGAGAACTTGACAATGCAATCTTCAAAATTTGTTTTTAGTTTAATTTAAATCCAGATGTCGAAAGTCAGTTCAGGGTGTTATATAGTGAAGAATGCTTCCTTAAATAACTAGTCACCCTTTCACACTTAACTCTAAAATAAACTTGAGAAGTATGGCCCTAACACCATACAGCTTTAAAATATTTTCATACCCTTCATATCCGTGAAAGTGCAACATAACCATTTTAATCTAAGCAAACTTAATCATACATTTTTAGGCAGAATTTTACAATAATCTCACAATTCCTGGTGCTTGATGTATACAGAGCTTCCTCCAATTCTATCAGACACTAATTTAAGTGATAGTGTAACAAAAGGCATTCTGTGGATATTATTAAGATCTAGTCAGTTGACCTTAAGATAAGGAGATTTTTCTTGATGGACAAAGCTACTCAGATGAGCTCTTACAAGAGTCAGGAATTTTCCTGAGAAAAGAAATTTGAAGATTGAAAGAGATTCCATAGAATCTCTTCCATAGAAAAAGGGATGTCTGTTGTTAACTTTGAAGATGAAGAAGCCACATATCAAGATATATTGGGAACATCTTAGAGCTAAGAGAACCTCCCAGGCAACCGCAAGATTTAGGCCGTCAGACCTCAGTCTTCAAGGAACTGAATTCTGCCAGAACCACCTGTGCTAGAAAGAGAACTCCAAGTTTCAGATGAGAACATAGCCCAAGACCTTAGTTTTAGACTTGTGAGATTCGAAATAGAGATACCCCCCAATGCACTATGTGAACTTCTGATCTACAGAGAACTGTTGAAATCATTAAGTCTGTGGCATCCATTATTTAAAAGCAACTTTTACCACATACATAGAGGAACAGAAAGGGAGAGAAAGGGAAGGAGAAAACATAGAGGGAGAGAAAGAGACAGGCAGAGAGTATCTTAAATAGTGTCAGTAGAAACAAATAGAATACTTTCTTTTGCTTCTTTTCAGGGCAGTTCTCCTTACACTGAGCATTTGATGGAAGACAGGAATCCACTTTCTACAGAGATTCTAGTTTCTTCATAATGTTCACAGAATTAGTTTTGCACATCACTGAAAGTCATGATGATTTTAAGGAAAGTCATTTTTCATTGAATGTGCCTGGTAAATAAGCCAATATCATCACCTACTATTCAAGCTAAGACAAATTGTTTCAACAGTGAAGAAAATAGGACTGATTTGGGTTTATTGGGAAATGCATATAACTTATAAATATGAAACGTAAGTAAGTATAGATATCAGTATAGGCAATTTATTACAATCTCAGGATAATTTGCACTTAACCATAATTATTATTTTACACACTGAATATGTAACCTATATAACCAATTAGATTTAGCTCCACTATGGACTCAAGTCTTTTCATGGCTATCAATTCAATAGAGGTGTTTCTAATCATTTAACATTTTTATTTATTTTCATAGAACTTAAAAAAAATTTATCTTCATAGAACCAGAAATATACATTGTCATTTTTACATAGAAAGACTTATACAATAATGTAGCAAATTGGAATGTTGCTTTCTTATTTAATCAATTTCTAGTTATTGCTAAGGGAAAAAGTATCAGGAAAGAAACTTTTCTGGCTTTCATTTGTTGGTTAGGTACTGTTTAATGTGTGTTTATAGCAGGTGAACTTGTCCTATCTTTGAACCTTTTGTATTGACATTAACTATATTTTCTTTGCTTTCTGGCTTCATGAATCAGACACTTCTTTATTATTATTATTCTGGATTAATATGAGGATATAAATGAATAGGTTACATTGTTTGCATTGGTTAGGTAAAGTCCACGGTGTAGTTGAAGGTTCTGGAGGTCAAACACCTGGCCTTGTCCAATATTTAATCTTGGGCACAAGGATACACTCAATACTATTTTTGAATAAACGTCCTTTTATAATTCAAATGGAATTTATCATTACTTATTTCTTGTCTTATTTGCATTCATTAATTCAGATATTTTCAGTGCAAGAAATGTGCCGGCGATGGGGTACAGGGAGGAATGCTACCTTGCATCCGCATTCTGTGCTCAGGTTGCAATGTCTTTAAATTCCAAATAAAGAGCCGCATCGTAGTTGCTCATTAGGTGACTCGTGACATCCGCTGCACTATATTCACTTTAAATTTTCTGTTTCATGGGATTCCCTATTATGCTATATGGAAATCAGTAAGGGGAATTTCAAATCCATTAGAATTCATTAGAAAGCAGGCATGAAACAAAAATTTAAAAATAGGATTAGTAAAATAAAGGACATTGCTGTGAAATAGTACACATCCCTGGATTTACAAACCTATTAAGTTGGATGAGCATGCTGGTAACGTTTCATTCTGTCTATCACTCCCTTTTACAAATATAAGGAGTTCATTTGGAGTGATTTTTTGATCCCTTCTGGGTTTAAAACTTCAATTAACTGACAACTATTCTATTCCTATGAGAATTAGCTTACCTTCTTCAATTTTTATTCATAATTCACGTCTCTGAGGTGAGTAATATACTGGTTGAAATAATTTCGTATCCCAGTAGAAGCAATTATAAATTTTCTCCCATGACTAATATTGCATGTGAGTCATTGAGGAGCAGAAACCTGTGCCTTGTAACTCCTTTAATTTTGTGTGTAGTCATCTGGGAGAAGAGCCAGATTTTTCTTGGCTTCATCCTATTCATTAATGGCTAGAGAATAAAGAGGATTTTTTTTTTCTTATTATTTGCAGGTTTGGCCAGCTTTCACACCTCATTTTTTGCGGTATTTTCTGTCACTATCTTTTTTTCACTGGGAATATTTACCCAGAAAACCTTCCCACTCCATTGCTTTGGAAAGTAGGTTCATTTGTATCCTTTTTAAATAGCCTACATTTGAAACAACACATTAAAAGTTCGCAAGATAAAAACTTGCCGAGAGGCCATATTTTGAAAATATTATGTTTACTATGTTTGTCAAAAATTTACATACTCTTGATATGCTCCATTTACCTTGGCATCTGTTACCCAATTTCTTAACTATAAATGAACACGTTTTAACTTTCACTAGCTGGTCTCCCTGGCACACGATGATAGCTCGTATTGTGTTCTGTGCTTTTCAGAGTGACATGTCATTTTCCTTTTCTGTTGGGTACAGCAGGGCTTTAATTTGTATATGTAAGTTTCCAGTGTATGTGTCCTTTGCAAAAGTTAAGAAACTTGGAAATCATCCTCATTCTTCTCAGAATTAGAAGAAACAAGGTGAAGAAAATGGTACACTTAGCAAAGTCTAAGCATTTCAAATTTCAAAATATATTTTCATATAAACTGCAGGCTCCTGATGCTTTAGCCAGGCCCAACATTTTCTCAGCTTTTTTCCTCCACTTGCTTCTGTCTGCCCAAAGCTCATTCTTCCCGTGTTCATTCTCCAATGGCAGTTTTCGCAGAATGAATTGTAGACAGAATGGCTACATGTACAGCCGGTACTTAAAGATTTGTAAAATCATATTGTTGCCTAATTTGTTTCTATCTCACTTTAAACTATTATTGATAATCACTCACACGTTCATATGAGAGAGGAGTCACAACTATAGCACAGGATGAAGAAGGGGAATGGGAAGGGAGGGAGGTGGTGCAATGGAGGGAGGGTTATTGGTGGGACCACACCTACGGAGCATATTGCAAGGGTACAAGTCAAATCTATCAAGTTTTGAACACAAATGTCTTAACACTGTGATTAAGTAAATGAGGTGAAAGTTATGTTAATTAATAGGATGTAAGCACTCCAATTTGTACAAATAATCAATACATTGAATCCCAGAAAGGCATAAATGTATTCATGATCTATGTATATATGACTTAATACAAAATATTAAAAAAAAATGCTCACGTTGTATATTTGTTTTATATTTAAATGTTTCACCAATAATTCAGTTTTCCTATAGGCAACATGAAGAGAATGATCTATTTGCATTTCCCATTCAATACATTTTCTCTTAATCCAATAGTATTTCTAGTTATCTTCAGTACTATCCTTAAAATTTCAGAATCTGTATCTGGGCTTCCCGTTCTGTTACTTGCAGGTACTGTTCTTGTCTGAAGGAAATACTTAATTTTCTTATTTTATGTTATTTTACAAAATATTTTATGTCATAAAGAATGATTCTTCAAATGGTTTGTCATTATTTTTGTTTATCTTGGCTCTTATGTTGTCTTGTTTGGGAGTAAGCCTTTAATTTGTGTTCATAAAGTATATTTTAAAAAATGTTATTTCTGGCTTGGCGCCTGTGGCTCAATCGGCTAAGGCGCCAGCCACATACACCTAAGGTGGCAGGTTCGAATCCCCAGCCTGGGCTCACCAAAAAAACAACAATGATGGCTGCAACCAAAAAAAAAATGGCCGGGCGTTGTGGCGGGCGCCTGTGGTCCCAGCTACTTGGGAGGTGGAGGCAGGAGACTCGCTTGAGCCCAGGAGTTGGAGGTTCCTGTGTGCTGTGATGCCATGGCACTCTACCCAGGGGGATAGCTTGAGGCTCGATCTCAAAAAAAAAAAAATGTTATTTCTATTTTTTCTATCAATTAATTAATTGGGGAGTGTGTCTACCATAATGATAATCAAGCTACATATCCATTAATATGTAAACCTGATTTATTTGACATTCTTTATTATCTCTAAACTGACGTTTCTAATTTCCTACATAGACGTCATGCATAGCTAGTCTCAGACTTACTGTTCCCTAATTCATTCTTTTCAGATTGTATTTTTTCCTTGTTGCTAACGCATATGATGAAATCTAAACTGCTTATGATTTTGTTAATTATAAATGGTGTTTGAATATTCTTTTGTACTTTAACATAAGCAGTCCTATTTTCTGCAAATCATGGTGAATTCTCTTGTTTCTTACCAATTCCTATATTTACTTACTTTACTGCACTGACTATAACCTCCAGTGAAACTGTGAACGGAACTGCTGACATTGGGCATCTCGGCACTGCAGATGAAGATAAAGCAAGATATTCAAGCACTGAACATATGTTTGCCAATTGTTTTGTAGATTATATTTTCAGCTTCTATATTTCTTTCTTTTCCTAATTTAGTATATGTATTCAATGCAAAATTTTTATTCTCTTAATTTCTGTATCTATGTAATAATTATAATTGTGTATTTTCTCCTTCACACTGTTAATGTGGTAAATAATGGTAAGCAATTTTATAATGTCTGATGAACTTTACATATCCAGAATGAGCCTAATTTGATCATAACAAAGTATTTACATGGGCAGCTATTACATTAATTTGGCAAACATATTATGTTTAAGAATTTACCATATTAGTGACTGAATGGCCTTTGTTTTCTTCATATATCATCCATATCTGCTATTAGTTTTAATATTTAAGTAATCATTAATAAAATTTATATTTAAATTATAAAATAATGTGCATTTTCTGCTTTTTATTCTTTGAAATATTTATATAGCTTTGTTTCTTGAGTAATTGTTAGAATTTTCCAGTTAAAACCTCAGTCTTTTATTTTCTTCATAGAGTGAAAAGTCTACTATTTCCATTTAATTAATTTAATTTTTCTGCAAATTTGGTTATTTCACCCATTGCATAATGTTTTGCACTACATTAATATTATCTCTGTAACTCATACCACTGTGTTTTCTTCTCCATTCTTAATTTCAATTATTGTTCTCCTTCTTTTCCCCTTACTAGGTTGGTAAATGTTATTAATATTTTCAAGGAACCATATTTTTCTTATGGATATTATCTCATAAAGGACCGTAATATTTTTATATTTTCTGCTCATATGATTAACATTTTCTTCATTCTATTTGATTTCATCTTTTCTTTTCTATTTTTCTTATTTGAATACCAAACTGATTTCTTTGTATCTTTTATTTTAAGTTACATACATTTAATTTTGGGCAAAGTACCACTTCAGCTTCAACACAAAAGTGATACCATGCAGTACTATCCAGTCATAGCTTTTTACACATACATTTTACATTTGTTGGGTATGGTGTTCTATCTATAGTCACTGGATAATTACTTATTATTTTAAATGTCCTATGTATTTTATTATTTTTTAAGAGTTTATTAATACTCTGACTTGAATAGTGACTTTATCATTTTTACCTGGCATCCTTACAGTGCTATATATATATTTATGTGAGGCTATTATTAGGGTTATCATACTGATGACTTGAAAATGTAATTATTAATGTAACTTTTAAAAGTATGAACTGTGGCTAGGTGCAGGGGTTCTTACCTATATTTCCAACACTTTGGAAATTGCTTCAGGTTAGGAGTTTAAGACCAGTCTGGAAAGAATGTAACCTTGTCTTTAAAAAAAAAAGTATAATTTGTTTAACATGAATACAAATACATCATCAGTACTTTTACATTTAAATGGGTTATATTTTATAACTTTAAAATTCTAAACTATAAGTGTTTTCATATTTATGAATTTAAAATTTACATTCCTTCAAAAAGCATATCACTTGTTTATTTTATTCATTCATTCATTCATTTATTTATTTATTTATTTTACTTTTTTTATTAAGTCATATACACCTAGATCATGAATGCATTTATGCATATGTGGGGTACAATGTGTTGACTTTTTTATACAATCTGACATGCTTACATCAAACCAATCAACATAGCTTTTGCCTCATTTACTTGGTTATTGTGTTAAGAAATTTATGTTCTACTCTTGACAGATTAGACTTGTACCCTTGCAAAAAACTTTAACTTAGTATTAGTTGAGGCTAGGAGATTTTAGTCCTTTTACAAAATTCCTACCAAATATACTAGGACTTATTCCTACGATATTTTAATTTTATGTTTCAGCATCTACTTATCCTGGTATTCAGTGTATCTGTTACTGGTCAGTGCATGTGTCAATGTGTTGTGTTTGCATCAGTTGGTATGCACATGCTCTATTTTGTCTTGTAATATTTTGAACGCTTTCATTTATATTTTGCCCTACTCCTTTTTTTGTTTATTATTAAATCATAGTTGTGTACATTAATACTTTCATGGGGTACAGTGTTTTTCCCATATACAATTTGAAATACTTTCATCCAATTGGCCAACATAGCCTTCATGTCATTCTCATAGTTGTTGTGTTAAGACATTTATATTCCACATTTGAGATGTACTCTAATTTTTATCTTACTGTGGTCACCCTAGAAAAGATAACATCCATTTTAAATGACATAATGTATATGTAATTGCTTTCTTACAAATTACATCAGAAACTCAGCATTCTTTAATTCCAGTAGGCCCTTTGGATTTTTTTCCATTATAGCTCTGCAATGATTTGTAAATAGAAGTACGGGAGATATATGTTCTTGTTTCATATACACAAAAGTAGTATTGATTTATCAGTGTGATTTCATTTTCAATATCAATTTTTGCCTCTGAAACTTTTATTCTTTATGAAGTTCATTCTTCGGAAGTGTTTCTAGTGAAAATCTCTCATTAATTTCTCACTTCTTGTTTATATCAAAATATGCTTAATGTGATTTCCATTTTGAGAGATAATTTTACTGATATTTCCAATACCTTGGCATTCTTACCATTTGTGTTTACTTCTAAATCCAAGCTGGTTTCTTGTGATAAAATTGTAACTGTTGTTACTTTAACACTACCTGTCCCTCCTCTGTGTACCTATGTTTCTATCTATCTTCATATAGCATCTTACATTATATTAGGCAGCTGGTTGAGCTCCTTAAAGTATTACATGAGTACAATAACTCATTCTATTGCTTGCAATCCTCCAGAGAGTGGTCCATTTGAGTGGTCCTTTTTAAGTTAGTCCATTTGGCTGACTTAAAACCAAAATAATTATAAAGATTGGTTCTTCCATGGCCTTGCTCCATTAATTTTCTGATCCTATTGACACTAGAATTTTGTCTTTAGAGGGTCCTTGGTCTTAGAGATTTGAAGAATGAATGCATGAACCACTAATCACTGGTAAGACAGGATTTATTTACAGAAAAGAATACCAAGAAAAAACACCAAAGCTCCTGGCAAAGAGAAAAACCCAAGAGGGAAGAAAGTTCTCTCTCTTTCTCTCCCTCCCTGGGTCTTTGTCTAGGCAGCAGTTCTCAACCTGTGGGTGGTGACACCTTTATAACAATGAAAATACATCACAGCATTAGGAAGATTGAGAACCACTGGCAGGCGTATATTCTTAGAACTCCCACTGCACCTGATCCTACTCTAATTTATAAGAGAACTTATTGTTCTATCAAATATAATCCACTTATTTATTGTGCATATTAATTATATTCACATGCCCCTAAGCAATGTAAGTTTTCTGATAATTTTTTTATAGTGTATCTTGAGCCATGCTTGTCATAGAGTGTGTTCATAAATTTGTTAAATAGTTAATGTTGGGCTACAATTTTGATCTTTATTTTTCTAGTCATAACCACTCAAGGTATTTTTGCCAGACCATTAGATCTTGACTCATGGTTAAATAACTCATTCCAAGAAGTTATTCCCTTATACCTTGTATCCCTTCCACATTTTCATCCCTTCCAACACCAAGAAGACCAGGTGTTACCCCGGTTCTATATGGTCAGTATTAGCCATGTCTTACAGTTCCTTTGGTAAGGTAGGTGTTTCTGGAAGGTGGATTGCATTCCTTTACTTGTACTTCAGTTAAAACTTCCCTGATTATTCATCTATAGAAAATAATATTAGTGGAGGAGGGAAAAAAATGCATACATTTAGTCCTAGCTTGGCTTCAGGTTTCCCCTGGAAATAGGTGTCCTTTTTTCTGCAGTAAAGTCAAAGAAGATGATTTTTGCCGGTTGGGAAATTTGGGAATTGAAAATACTTTTGATCATAGCCATTTCATGTCTCAGAGACCTACAAATCCCACGTGAAGATTCTGACTTTGACATAAGAGATCACTGAGCGTGGAGATTTTGCTTCATTTTCAGTTCTGTCACCCTCATTATCAGTTTCTAAACCTGACTGTTGGCACATTCAGCCCCGCAGCTGCAGGAGACGGTCATCGTTAATGCTGTCATGGAAGCAGTCTGGCACTCACAGCACTCTGTAACTGGGCACCTGTACAGAGTTTCTTTCTTTCTTCCTTCCTTCCTTCCTTCCTTCCTTTCTCTCTCTCCTTTTTTCTTTCACAAACTTGAAGTGTGGTCAAAAGATGCAATCACAGAAGAGAAGAATTAAGTAAGAAGGAGATCAAAGGCAGAGAAAGAAAGATTAAAAACAAGAAGATGCTACACAGAACTGGTCACAGCTTCTTAACATGTACTTTCTTTGATTTTCTTTTTTTGTTTGTTTGTTTGTTTTTGTTTTTTTGAGACAGAACCTCATGCTCTTGCCCTGGGTAGAGTGCTGTGGCATCAAGCTCACAGCAACCTCCAACTCCTGGGTTCAAGTGATTTTCTTGTCTCAGCCTCACAAGTTCCTGGGACTACAGGCACCCATCACAATACCCAGCCATTTTTTGGTTGTAGCTGTCATTGCTGTTTGGGAGGCCCAGGCTGGATTTGAACCCACCAGCTCTGGTGTAAGCCACTTGAGCTACAGGTGTCTACCCTTAACATGTACTTTCAAGTGGCTTCTCGGGATAGGTCTACAATAGCTGGACTTGTTCTAGGATAGACCTGTAGAAAAGAGGAAGAATTAATCTGATGGTTCATTCCCTTAAAGTACCCACCTTAAAGGAGTCACCTGGTACCAATGCCTTACATCAACCTCCTCTCAGAATGCAAATGGAAGCTATAGCTTCCTCCTACTAAAGGTGAGGAAGTCACTAACTTGGTTTGGTTAGAACTTATGACAAAAATGATGGGATGTCACTCCTTTTATAAGATAAGGTCATAAACATAATAATAAAGGTGATTATATTTCACTACATATGGATTATTAATATGGAATTAAAGAAGTAAATAACCATATTATAACTGCTTATGAAAAGAGCCAGCTGATAAGGAAATGAGGATAATCACTAGAACTTGAGTGTAGCCTCCAGCTAACAGCCAGTGGTAAGTGAGGACTTCAGTTATACAGCTGCAAGGGAGTAAATTCAGCCAAAAACCAGAATGAACTTGGAAGCAGGTTAGTCCCCAGCAAAGCTTCAGATAGGAACATAATCCAAATGACACCCTGACTGCAGCCTTTTGAGAGAATGACCAGGGAGGGCTTAGTTAATTTGCATCCAGACTTCTGATATTTCCATCCTGTAAAAAACATATTTTCATTTGTTTAAGCAGTAGCTTAACAAGCCTCCAAGTTTGTGGTTACTTATAAATAAAGAAAAAAAACAAATATCATTTGATTGGGAAGTTTGTAATTTGTAATTTCTGACTCAGAAACAAAAATATAAATCTGGATTGGAAACAACTTCACCCACATGGCCCTTACTTCCCTATGTATCCTGGTTGTCTCAGTTGCCTCTCTAGCCAGGAATTGGAAATCTAGAACATTAGCTTCTTATTCATTTTGCCTAGTGGGAGACTAGTTCCCAAAGTCTCCTTGGGCCACTTCTATGCATAGAGCTCCATGATCTGTGACTGTGGTGTATACAGGGCCAGCTCAGGTTTGCTTTTTATGGATCTATACATGAGTGTAATTTCTATTCCTAATCATTCAGTTTCTAAATATTTAAAATAAGATAGGAAAGATCATGACAAAACAATTCCATAATTCATTGACTAAACTAGACTTTTAATAGGAGCTTGTTCAATGCTCCATGCAGTAATAAAATGGTGGCCAAAAGGGTGCATAATATCTTCTCCCTGGAAATTAAAGGCTGGTGAGTGAAGAAGAGAGAAACCAAATTATTCAACAAAGGAATTACAGTTATACATGTAATTTCAAGGTGCCATAATAGGGAGACAAATGTTCTGTAAGAGGATAAAGATAGTTGATGTGTAATAATAGTAGTTATGATTTAGTTTTAGCTACATTACCAACACTATTCAATGCATTGTATGTACATCAACTCTTTTATCCTTACAAAAACTACAGTACGAGGACCCAAAGATAGAATTGTAACACAGTTTTCCAAAGCCACATAGCTAGTAAGTGGTTGAGCTGGGAACAGTCATAGGTATTGGGGGTTGAACATGACTTTTTAACAACTATTCAATACAGTTCTCAGCTCTGGTTCATGGCCCAGTGAAAGTTGTCAGTGAAAAACAATAGATCTGAGAGATGAGAAAAGTGTTTATGAGAGTAGAGTAAAAAATTTAGATAATGTAAATCTCATATGTAAAGGCCCGGGAATAGAAGATACTATTTTAGAGAAACTTACAGGATAAAACAGTTGTTTCTGAATATCAGTAGAGTATGAGACAACATTGGAGAAATGCAAACTCCATTTGAGTCGTTCTCAAATAAATCATTGTTCTTGAAAGCCTTTTCCGCTAATCACTGCCTTCAATATTGTTTTGCCATCATCTAACCTTTATTACACACCATTTCCATCAATAATCTCTAAGTGGTCATTCATATATTGTTATTTTTGCTACATATTTGACCCAACTTTTTTCTCACCACCACTAATTGTATTCCATTCTTGTATTTTTTATTCATGAAAGATATCATTTATAATTTTCTTTACATGTGTAAAACTCGGCAGTAAAGACTATTCAGCTCTTGTCAAAGAAATTCTATCTTCCCTCACTCTAGAATATTTTAGCACAATATACAATTTTAGGTTGAATCTCAAAACCTCTGCTCAGTCCTTGTGTGAGCAGTAAAGCCCCAGCCACTAACTCTTGGATCCCCAAGTCAGCCATAGAAACGTAGGCTCATGAATCAGCACTATAGCATTCATCTCTTTATTTTCTTTTGATATATGAGAATTTCTAATGCTTTGCTGACTCCAGGCATACATTTCAGCAAATATTTTATCTAACAGTCTGCTTTGCAACTATTATAACAGTGTCTGGTGCTTCACATTACAGGCAATGCAAAGTTTGAGTTATGTCATTTCCATGAGTCTAAATCATGCCTAAATAGTTTAAGTAATGTCAATGAGATGATACATTTTTTAGTAAAGGGGTATTAGAAAATGAATTAATGACATAAAAGATATAAAACTATTCCTTGATAAATCCTTTAAATATTTTCTCTTCTTTTTTTCTATTCAATTGTACTGTCTTACAAAATTTTTATATACTATGTAAAATAGTATATAAAACTGTCACTTTGTGTTTAGAGAATTGGGTTTTATTTGAGGCATAAGATAATAATATTTTATCATTTCCTATATGCATTAATATTTGCTTCATTCTAATATCGTGTATATCCTTTTCTCTAACTGTAAAGACCTCTCTGTCATGTACCAGGTTTATAAATGGTCTGCAGTTTGCTTCTAAGCACTCTGTTCCATTTGTCTCATTGAAAATCTCTGTATTAATATAAATATGTCCTTACATTATCAAAGCACAATTATGAGTTTTAACAGCTGATCACAAATGCCTTAACCATATTGAATGGCCTCACCAATTTCATGTCTAATCTGTGAGATTTGTCATTTAATATAGATTTTAGAATCATCTTATCATATTTTCCAGAATATCCTACTGTGATTCTTTTTGTTATTTCTTTAAAAAAAGACACCTTTACTATCTATGGGCATAATCTCTATTTAAGTAGGTACAATTTAACAACTCATTTGGAAAATAGCTTTCTTTAAACAGTTTATACACATTGCTTGTAAGGTTTACTACTAGGTAACTTGTAAATGGTATATTTTTATTATAATATTTAAAGAGGTGGTTTAAATGGTGGTCTGATCCTCAAACAAAGCATCTATCTCTCATTACTTTATACGAGATTCTGATTGAATAATTTTGGACAATTTTATTAATCTTGATTTCCATTTGGAGGAAAGCAGAAAATTTTGAGAATATACTAATAAGACATAGTTTTTTTAAGGAAATAATTTCTTCAAAGTAACAGTATTTTGAGATTATTAATTGTTCAGAAATAATTAGTATTTAAAAGTCAGCATTATTAATTGACTGAAGGGCTGGAATCATCTTTGTCCATTGGTTTATTTCATAAATGATCGCATTTCTGAAAAAAATAAGCACAGTTTCCAAATAGATTAAAAGTAAATCTTAGCTCCTTCCTTTTTTGGATCCTACTTATGTTTTTCCTATGTTCTGAACAGAGTAGAACCATAGTGACAATATGATGTATATTTATTACTATAACAACTGCCAAATGCATTTTAATGAAAAAAACAAAATATTTTAACATTTTCATTTTTTGTCACTGATACCCCTTCAAACCCAAGTTAATGTTGCATTAATTTAATAATTTGATATACAGATATATCAAATGCCACCTGAATTAATAAAGAATAAAGTAGCACAAAATAAAGTTCACTTTCTCCTGAATATTGTGCCTTAAATATTAAAATGGCTTGGATTTCCAAAGAAATACATTGACACATGTGTGTAATCTCTTTTTGATTTATATATTTAAGTGTACCATGAAATTATTTTATAAGGTAATTCATAAAAGAAAGAACAATTTAATTAGCATGTATGAATTCTATGATATAAACAGTATGTTTTCAAGACTAATAAAATTTAGCATAATATAGAGGTATAAAATTGCTTTTATTTTAGATATTGTGCTGTGCTGCTTTAAGGAAAGAATACTATTATACAGGGTGAAGTGAATTTTTGTACCAAATTCCAGTTTTTCATCAAAAAGAGATAACTCATGTTAATGTGCATGAACTGATATTAATCCCACTCAGAACAATTGTACGTAACATCCCTTGTTCTTACATCACTTGTTTCAACATAAATAATATGGCAGAATCATTAACTACTGCTTAAGAAAATATTTTAGAATCTCATCCATATACAAAGTCAAGATCCTTTCATTTATTTTCTTTTATTATGTAAGGAATAGATCATAATTTTTTAAATCTTCTCAATGAAAGCAAAGATAATTTTCGGTATCTTAGAGATTTATATATATAAAATATATAAAATGTTAAAACATCTATTTAAGCAAAACATTTTCCAAGCATTCAAATTAATTGCCCAACTACCAATTCTATTTTTTATAAATTGTATTAAAAGAATTTAAATGCTCCAGATTTTACTAATAACTTATAGATTCATATTCTCAAGAATTGGTATAATTATGAACTGTTTAAGATCATTCCCCAAGAAGGGAAAACTATTCCCTTTAGTTTCCCCAGTCCATTCTAGCATTCTTTCTTTACCTTCTGCATATGAAAGAACATGTATAATGGCAGACATGATGGAAGGAACCCAAGAATCAGAATTTATCAAATAGTTATTAGGGAACAGCTTTGAGTTAATAGATTTTCCTATAATATTTTTCACCAAAATTATCATAATTATGTCTTGAAAATATTTCAGATATGTGGAAAGATTAACCAACCTGCAAAAGAATAAGCATATTTGATGTTGAGCGCCATGTTATTTCTGACTATTTCTCTTGGGTTTTCTTAGCCTTCATCAGGCTAATACAAATATTTCTACTTTTTTCTAACCTTACTTCATTGAAAGCACAAATAATTGAAATGTGGTGGGAAATGTTAATAATTTGGGGAAGATTATGATATACATCATGTGAAAAAATGAAAAAATACTAGGGTACAAATTTCATTTCACTCTATTTAAAAAAAAAACATTTTTTGATATACCTCACTTAGGATAATGATCTCCAGCTCTAAAAATATGTAACTAATTTATGGGACCACATGGACACAAAAAGAAGTAAAAATCATTGGAAATCAAGAAGTGGGTAAGGGAAACAGAGAAGGGATAAAAATCTACCTAGCAGGTACAAAGACCAATCATCAGGTCATAGGCAAATTTGTAGTCCTGACTAAGGCATTATAAAGCTATTTGTGTAGCCAAAACATTTATATTCCTTAATAATTTGAAATAAAAACATGATTTAAAAATTTCCACTAAACACCTACTCAGTCTATTTGCATTGAACTGAGGAACACGGGGAGGCCAACATCAGCAAACACTTTGTGTGGAGAGATCAGGGTGTGGTCCCATCCAACGTTCCTCTCTGGCTTTTATTGAAATCTCAGGCATGAAAAAATACAGCTGAGCAGAAAGCTTCAAAAAGAGATTAAAGGTTAAAAAACAAGGAGTTGGGCAGCGCTTATGGTGCAGTGAGTAGGGCGCTGGCCCCCTATACCAAGAGTGGTGGGTTCAAACCTGGCCAGCCAAACTGCAACAACAACAAAATAGCCAGGCAATGTGGTGGGCACCTGTAGTCCCAGCTGCTTGGGATGCTGAGGCAGGAGAATTGCCTAAGCCCAGGAGTTGGAGGTTTCTGTGAGCTGTGACACCACAGGACTGTACCAAGGATGATAAAGTGAGACTATCTCTTAATAAAAAACAACAAGGAGTTTATCTTTAACCACAAGTTTGAACTCCCAGCACATTCTTAACTTCTGAAAAAGCACTCTCCCAGAGCACAAGCCTGACCTGGCAAAGAACAGCCTCAAAGCCTGCAGCCTGAGGCCCCACGGCAACTGTATGAGAGGTGGATAGTCAACACACTAGGCTTCAGAATATTAAAGTGACAAGGTCTCCAGCTTTGCTCTTGAGGCTAGGAAATCTTTTCTGAGCCAATGTCTCCTATTACTGTCCTCCCTTTGTCCATACTCTGCAATCCTATTTCTAATTTAATTTCTAATCTACTTACAACTAATAATTGAATATTGGTTTCAAGTTAATAAAATCATTATTAATAGTAATGCAAGCACATCAAGCTATGACTGCTCCCTTAAGTATTTCCACACGTGCTCTTCAATTCTGTTTACTACACTTCTGTCTTGCCTTTTTCTTATCACTGCTAAATATGACTTAGGGATGAGACAGCATGCTGTCCCGAAAATTGCTTTTCATATTCAGGGCCAACAGTGATGCTTAGGTTTTCCCCAGATCACTCTGTCCCTAGTGCCTAGCATTTTTAACCCTATGCTCAATTCTACAAAATTTTTCATTATTAGGCACTGGTCATGAATGGTGGCAACACTGTGAAATCAAGTCATTAAAAAAAAAGATGGAACGATTCACACTTTTTCTGTGTATCTTAGGAGAAAATTCATAGTATATACAGACAAGAAACTTCGGTATATATTTCTTCAAGTGGTCAGTCCAGCTTTGATTGACTTTTTGCAGACAAGGGAAGAAATTCAACACAGCTCTATTTTTGATTGCATTCCTTTCTGGAGTATGTATGTAACAGTCAGAAACAGGGAAGTCCTGATCTGAGGGTTGTACTCCTCAGATGACCCTGAAGCATTCTTTTCAGATATATCAAAAACAATGATTATCAATTTTTTTCCCAGTCATTCCTATAATTGTATATAGAAGTATTAACTGACTTACTTCCATAAAGGCAAATGTTAAATTATCAGAGAAAAGCAGCAGTCTCAATCACCCTGTCACCAATTAATTTTATTCTAAACATCAGTTAAACTTCTAAGAATCTCAAATATTCTGATAAAAATTATAGGAATTTTCTAAATAATTGTCTATAAATTGCACCCATTATGAAATCACTCATTATGTGAGAAGAAAAATATTCTCATTAATTGCTATAATTCATGTTCAGAATTTTCAACCAATGCAAATCAATTTCCATATAGAATATAACCTTTGAACTTAAATAGCACAGTTCATCTTTTATTGCTTAATTATGGCATAAAACAAAATTTCTGGGCTTATAAGTGAGAACACATCTTAAGAAAAAGAATAATTATGAATTAATTTAAGAACAGGGTACAAAGACATTTTGGCATAACAATCTGGAAATTTATCCTTTAAAAATATGCATTTCCTTGGCTAAGGCACCAGCCACGTACACCTAAGGTGGCGGGTTCGAATCCCCAGCCCGGGTCCGCCAAACAACAATGATGGCTGCAACCAAAAAATGGCCGGGTGTTGTGGCGGGCGCCTGTGGTCCCAGCTACTTGGGAGGCAGAGGCAGGAGACTCGCTTGAGCCCAGGAGTTGGAGGTTGCTATGAGCTGTGATTCCATGGCACTCTACCCAGGGGGACAGCTTGAGGCTCTGTCTCAAAAAAAAAAAAAAAATAGCCGAGCTTGTGGCAGTTGCCTGTAGTCCCAGCTTCTTGGGAGGCTGAGGCAAGAGAATCACTTGAGCCCAAGAATTTGAGGTTGCTGTGAGCTATGATGCCATCGTATTCTACTGGGGGTGACAAAGAGACTGTCTTAAGTAAAAAGAAAAAAAAATATTGTTTTCGCTGGGTGTGGTGGCTCACACCTGTGATCCTAGTGCTCTGGGATGCTGAGGCAGGTGGATTGCTTGCACTTAGAAGTTTGAGACCAGCATGAGCAAGAGTGAGATTCTGGGCCAAGCTAGGTGGCTCAGGCCTGTAATTTTAGCACTCTCGGAAGCCGAGGTGGATGGATTGCTTGAACTCAGGAGTTCGAGACCAGCCTGAGCAAACACGAGACCCTGTCTCTACCAAAAATAGAAAAACTATGCATGGGTTTGGATTTATGGCAGACCCGTTCCCCTGAGCCTCTCATAGTGCCTCATTCCAGAGCAAACCGTGGCCCTGAATCATTGCCTGACCTCTGTGTCCATTGGCTGCTGGCACTGAAGTGGGTTGCACAGAAGAAAATAAATAAATAATAAAAATAGAAAAACTGGGTGGCGCCTGTGACTCCAAGGAGTAGGGCACCGGCCCCATATACTGGAGGTGGTAGGTTCAAACCCAGCCCTGGCCAAAAACTGCAAAAAATAAAAATAAAAAGATTCGGCTCGGCGCCTGTGGCTCAATCGGCTAAGGTTCCAGCCATGTACACCTAAGGTGGCGGGTTCGAATCCCCAGCCCGGGCCCAACAAACAACAATGATGGCTGCAACCAAAAAAAAATGGCCGGGTGTTGTGGCAGGCGCCTGTGGTCCCAGCTACTTGGAAGGCGGAAGCAGGAGACTCGCTTGAGCCCAGGAGTTGGAGGTTGCTATGAGCTATGATGCCATGGCACTCTACCCAGGGGGATAGCTTGAGGCTCCGTCTCAAAAAA
>CAUYQV010163471.1:0-17936 GCA_963574575.1 Galagoides demidoff | reverse complement strand
TGCAAAAACATAAAGAAAATAGAAATATTACCATATCACCAGGCATATTATTACAGGTTTCCAATTTGTGTCCTTTGATCCTACATAAAGCGTTAAAGCAAATAAATTGCCGCAAGGTAAATAAGAATCAACTGAGACTGTGTGTTAGATTATATAGCTGCCTTAAACTCATGGGCAAAGTCCCCTTTTGGAAAACAAATTTATCTGTAAGTGACCTCACTCTGCTCATTGCATTAGAGACAGGTGGCCTTCTGGGCAGAAGCTCTCCTATTCACAGTCCGCAAGTGTTGGGGGTTAAGAGTCACCATGCACACTTCCAGTGGAAAACAGAAACTCTTCTTTCAGGGAAACAAATCCCAAATACGCTCAATCCTCTCCCAAGCATGTAGTACATAGATTCAAAAACAATGTACTCAATGATGGTATCTAAACATAGATTCCTTCATTGAAAGATAAATGTTGAGCACCTATACTGTGTCATTTTTTTCATTCAGGTCAGCTATACCACTGGACAGAACAGGTGAGGTCCCTGCCCTCATGGAGTTTACACTTTGAGACCCTAAGTATGATTGCACGGTACACCAAAAGGTGATAAGTGCAATGGACAAAAGAGAACAGTCAAACAAGACCAAAGAGGGGTTGAGTGTGGTAGGGTGGTCATGTTGCAGCATTACAGGAGTCAGGTTGGTCCTCACTGAAAAGGCGAGGGTTGAGTATGACCTTGAAGAAGGTGATGGCAATAAAACAAAACTCTGCACTATGAATCCTACTGACACATTTCCCCTTCTCTATCTCTTTTTTTTTTTATAGAGACAGAGTCTCACTTTATTGGCCTGGTAGAGTGCTGTGGCATCACAGCTCACAGCAACCTCCAACTCCTGGGCTTAGGCCATTCTCTTGCCTCAGCCTCCTGAGTAGCTGGGACTACAGGCGCCTGCCACAACACCTGGCTATTTTTTGTTGCAGTTTGGCCAGGGCTGGGTTTGAACCCACCACCCTTGGTATATGGGGCCACCACCCTACTCACTGAGCCACAGGTGCTGCCCTCCTTTCTCTTTCTAAGAGGAAGGAGAAGTGCCCTTTCCCCTTAGAAAATAAACTTCAGTAAGAATCCTGCATGGAGGTATTTCCGTTCTGACTCAATATTAAGTCTGATGTCATGTTAGCAGGGCATGGTAGGATGCACCTGTAGCCCTAGCTGCTTGGGAAGCCAAGGCAGGAGGATTGCTTGAACCCAGGAGCTCAAGGTTGCAGTGAGCTATGATGGCACTCCAGCCTGGGTGACAGAATGAGACCCTGTCTCTAAAAAAATAAATAAAATAAAATAATAAACAAATAGAATTGTACAATATTCAATAGAAAATATATAAATCCATGGTACGTCCTATTCCAACTTCAGCCATGTAACAGCAGCAACAGAAAAAAAAAGTTCCACCATCCTAGACATGGAAAACTTGAGAGCATAGTCGCGTAGTGGAGAGCCCAATTCTGAAGCCATCCCACTCATGTTACTGGTCACTCGTTAGAGGAGTCAGCTCCCTATGTCTCGATTTGCTCCTGTGTAAAACCGAGTGAGAACAGCATTTACATCACAAGGTTATTATGTCAACTGAAACAGTTATTACTGATACAGACCTTAGAACAGTACCTGGTAAGCATATGTTAAATTGGTGAATAAAATCTCAGAAGATTATTAAGCACCTAAGCTTAAGAAAGGGTCGTGCTTCCATGGAAGGGAATCAACCCTGCACACTGCACAGTTATCTTCCTACCTGTCTCAAGGTAACCTGCCAGCACCCTGACTCACTGCTCTAAGTCCGCTACTTCCAGTTTTCAACCACATGTTTACCGCTTCTATCTCCTGACATTCCAATAATTTTTTGGAAAGTTCTCAGTGGTCATCAGGGGACTTCTAATTAGTACCAATGGTATTTTTCTTTCTCCTCATCTTTCTAATTATCTTCTCAATCACACACTGCTAACCACCCACCCCTTGACCTCTTCACTGACACTGTAGCATGCTGGGTCCTTTCCTGCATCCGATCGCTCCTTCTCTGGATACTGACAACTCCAAACAAGTTTAAAAAACCTAGTCCCTAGGCTCAGCCCGTAGCACAGTGGTTACTGCGCCAGCCACATACACCAAGAGTGGCAGGTTGGAAGCAGGCTGGGGCCAATTAAATAATGACAACTGCAACAAAAATAGCCAGGTGTTGTGGTGGGCGCCTGTAGTCCCAGCTACTTGGGAGGCTGAGGCAAGAGAAACGCTTAAGCCCAAGAGTTTGAGGTTGCTGCGAGCTGTGATGCCATGGCCTACTATCAAGGGTGACACAGTGAGACTCTGTCTCCAAAAAAAAAAAAAAAAAAAGAAAGAAAGAAAGAAAGAAAGAAAAGAAAAATCTAGTCCTTAAACTTCAGTCCTATGCTACTTATTCCCCCTTGAATGTGAACGATTTTGTTGGTATAAGGTGAAGTTAGCAAACACCCTTAGGTCAAATCTAGCCAGCCATTTTAAATGGCAGAAAAACAACTTAAAAGAAGAAGAGTATTTTATAACATGTGAAAATTATACAAAATTCAAATGTCAGGGACTGATGATAAAGTTGTAATGGAACACTACCACATTCATCTCTTTAAATATTGTCTAAGGCTGCTCTTGGGCTATACAGCAGAGTTGAATAGCTATGACTGTATTATAAGACCAAGTGGCCCTCAAATCTGAAAATATTTACCATATGAACCTTTAGAGAAAAGGACTGCTGGCTCATGGCTTAAGCTACTAGCTTTAAACATCCTGTTCAATCTTGATTTCTACTATCATTCACCTGTGCATCAAGTGCATTTGCTAATCTCTACGTAAATTTCACATTATCTCAAGTTCAACATACCTAATTTAGGGCAATCTGCTCCCCCCTGCCCAAATTGCTTCTCAGTAATTTTCTTAGTTTATTAGGGTTAGAGTTATTTTTTTGATGAACTGGACTGGACAGGTGAATTTAATTCCCTGTTAAAAATGAGAAAACTGAGATTTTTTTTTTTTTTTTAAGAGACAGAGTTTTTCACCCTCGGTAGAGTGCCATGACATCACAGCTCACAGCAACCTCCAGCTCTTGGGGCTTAGGTGATTCTCTTGCCTCAGCCTCCCAATTAGCTGGGACTACAGGCACCTGCCACAACGCCCAGCTATTTTGTTGTTGCAGTTTGGCTGGGGCCGGGTTTGAACCCATTGCCCTCAGTATATGGGACCAGCGCTCTACTCATTGAGCCACAGGTGCCGCCCCAGAAAACTGAGATTTAAAAGGTAATGAAAACCAGAGTTAAAACAATCTAGGTTTCCTGCTTCCTCTCTCATTAGCACTTAACTTTTGAAACAACATCTTTAGTTAGTTCATTCAAGTTAAGATATCTCACTGAGAGTCCTCATTAAGATACATAATTCATAAAAATATTTAAGAGCAAATCATTGTTCTCCAACAATATTGTCTGACATTACAGAGAAAAATATACTGGGACATCACTTGAATGATCCTGGTGGCTTGTCCCAGCCCAGGTCTTTGGAAGTCTATTACTACCACCATTGTGTACTATTTGTACCGTTTTCATTCAGTTGCAAGTTTTCTGCTTAATCTTTCATTGAAATGAAATCATAATTCTAATCAACATTTTAAATTTCCAGCAATCATCTGCTCACTTCTACAGTTACCTGATTACTTCCCAGCAGTAAGTATACAAAGTATACGATGCACTAGTAAAGAGACAGAGGAAAAGTTATAAATATCTTAAACATTTTAACTATATATTTATGTTCAATCATTCCACGATTTCTACTGAGTGATATCCATTGAGGGGTGGGGGGAGAGACACACCTAAACAGATAAAAATAATGCCTAAGACTAGACAGAGGAACTTGACCATGGACCACGAAGTTCCTGAGAAAAATGATACAGCCTGTCTTTCTCATTTAGAAGAGGACCCGCTGTTAGAGAAGGTTAGAGAATACAGAAGAAGAGAGGACTCGTAGGTAAAGGAAGATCCTGGAGAGTGGGGTGGAGTGACCTCCAAGGCCTTGCTGGTCACAGGGGGTGGGTCGTAGGTAGAGGGCACGGAAATGCCCTTCAGAGTGTAAGCAGGAAATCCACAGGGCTAGTGTTGCATATTAACAGATCCCAGATGCTGAATGGAAAGCAAAGGGGGCAGGGACAGGTCGGGGAAATGGTGCTATAACAATCCACACAAAAGTTGAGAAGATCAGAATTCATTCTCATCTAGGGTTCTCTTTCTGATAGAACTCCTTGATTTTATCAGCCAGCATGTACAAAGTTTAGAAAATTAAACCCTAGTCATTTAATAAATGACTCTGTCATCACCCATGCTTTCATCTTTAGTACAACCTTAAAATACACCCTCATTACTTTTATGAGGGACAAAGATTATATCTTTAAACCTAAAAGCTTCTTAAGAACAGAGCTGTCTCAGGCTCCAGAATTCACGGATATAGCCTTGCCCATCCCCCTTTGCCCTAGCTTCCTACTGACACAAAACTACAGGCCCTCCTCAGCACACTAAATGTGGTTAGGGCACTAAAAATCTTGATTTTGAATCCAAAAACTGTCACAAACATTGTTAAGCAATATTGATTCAAAGAGAATACTTTCAAATGTTGTACACAGGAGCTATATGCAGAAATGAAGCATGTTTATATCATATGTGATATACACATGCACTTTTTTTTTTGGAGACAGTCTCACCTTGTGGCCCTGGGTAGAGTACTGTGGTATCACAGCTCACAGCAACCTCAAACTCTTGAGCTTAAGCAATTCTCTTGCCTCAGCCTCCCAAGTAGCTGGGAGTACAGGCACTGGCCACAACGCCTGGCTATTTTTTGGGTGCAGTTGTCATTATTGCTTAGCAGGCCTGGGCTGGATTTGAACCCAGCACCCTAGGTGTATGTGGCCGGTGCCCTGCTGACTGAGCTACGGGTGCCACCAAATTTTGAATCCTTGAGCAACTGAAAGTGAAATACATTATCAACAAAGATCACTGTTCTTCCAAATTAAAGAGGAAGAAAGGGAAAGAAAAATAAGCAGAACCAAGTGCTGGTCAGCGCCGTGCACTAAATGATCATCAGAAGCACTTCTCAGGGGCATTTTACCTGTTCAGATAGAAAACTTCTCAGCCCAAACTTATTTATAAATAGTGCTTTTACTGATTGTTAATTATTTTACACCATTTTCTAAAATGGTGTAACACATGACCAAGTTAATTTAGATGTACTCATCGCTATACAAGTTTAAAAGAACAGAAATATAATTTCGAAATCCACAGACCTGTTAATTCTTCTGCCTTTCAGACTCCTAGGAACACTGAAAAACATCACAGCAAAGTATAACACATGCCTTCGGGGCCAATAAAATGCACAACACCCTGAGTAGTACGGGATTTTATAAATTTTAAAAATTATCATCTACTTAATAAACATTCATAAAAACGCTTTAGTAATAAACTTATAGCTTAGACCTATCCTGTTTATTAAGGAACAAAATCTTCCCCAGACTTTAACTTTTGGAAGTAAGAACTGTTTCATGTTTTTATGAACATTTTCACATTTTTAGCAATTATGTACAGTCTGTAATTCTTTTTTCTTTTGAGACAAAGTCTTGCTCTATTGCCCAGGCTACAGTGCCGTGGCGTATCAGTTCAGCCTAGCTTGAAGCAACCTCAAGCTCTTGTTTTCAAGTGATCCTCCTGCCTCTGCCTTTCAAGTAGCTGGGACTACAGATGCCCGCCACCATACCCAGCTAATTTTCTTTTTTTTCCTGTTTTTAGTAGAGGTAGGGTCTCACTTCTGCTCAGCCTGGCCCACCTAGTCTCCCAGAGTGCTAGTGATACAGGACAGGTGGCACCCCAACCAGCTCAGCCAAGCTGAACTAGAGGACCTGCTGCCTTGGTGGTGTTGGTGCGGTGGCAGCCAGCAGAGGAACCAGCAGGCTGGAGCGTAGGCAAAAGGGGCGGGACAACTGCTGGGGAAACACAGGCGTCTGGGTGTCTCCTTTCCTTTACACTTATGACTCAATACAGAACCCCCCATTTCCGATGCCTAAGTCAATTTCATGTAAGTTTCCTAGGCCTCAATTCCATGAATGGGCTGTGTCCATTCATTAACCTTGTGGAAGAGACTGTGTCCATTCATTAATGCATTCATTCACCTCACCCCAGTGGAAGGGACGTGTCCATTCATTTCCTGGCCTCATACAGAAGGAACCAATGCACCATATACCACGAGACAGAGAGAGACAGGAAAAGAGACAGAGAGAGGTTTTCTGTCCCGAATTGGGTTTTCTATCCCTATCGGGAGCTTTAGTGTTTTTGTATTCTTTTCTGTAAATAAATTCTGTCTTAACCACTGTGGTCCACGGATTTATTCTTCAGATCCCTGAGACCAACAACCTGAAACTCCGTTATCACTAGGATTATAGGCGTAAGTAACCATGCCTGGCTTGATTAAAGGAATTTTTAAAAATCTACAATAAAAGTTACCTGTTAATACTGTTGTAATTTATGATATTAAAAAATACTTTAAAGGGCAGTGCCTGTGGCTCAAAGGAATAGGGTGCTGGCCCCATATACCGGAGGTGGTGGGTTCAAACCCAGCCCTGGCCAAAAAAGAAAGAAAAAACTTAAAAAATTTGACACTACAGATAAAAAAAACTATATCGTGCAAAACAAACTAGAGCCTCCAGCTGTTTGGCATTTAATTGATTAGCAACAACCAAAAGATGAATTGGTTGTTTGTGAATTAAGTACCAATCTCTTATTTTTTTGTGACAAGCATTTTTCTTACAGATTACTACTATCCATCTTCTAGTATTCTAAGATCTCAGGTATTTAAACCTTCTACCTTTCTTTGATTTACTTGTCAGGTTTAAGTCATTACTGAAGAACTGCCGTGTAGGAGGAATATTAGAGCCGTCATACACTGGAAGGAGCAATAGCGACCTCCCTTACCCCTCAGACACTCATGGCAGGCAACTGATTTTCTGTCCCTGCTGACATAATGAAATACCAAATATAAGCATGCGTTTTATTTATTTATTTATTTTAGACCGAGTCTCACTCTGTCACTCTGGGTAGTGTCCCGTGGCATCATCATAGCTCACAGCAATCTCAAACTCTTAGGCTTAAGCAAGCCTCTTGCCTCACCCTACTCAGTAGCTAAGACTACAGGTGTGCACCAGCTAGTATTTGTATTTTTAATAGAGACAGTATCTCACTCTTGCTCAGGCTGGTCTCCAACTCCTGAGTTCAAGCAATCCTCCCGCCTCAGCCTCCCAGACTGCTAGGATTACAGGTATGAGCCACCCTGCCCTACCTCCTATGGTAAATTTAACCATTTTTGACAAGTTAAATTTTCCCAATTTACAGGAAATAAAAGAGCTAGAGGAAAAATAGAAAGCAATCAGTCTAATTTAAAGTGAGACATTATGGTGTTCTGGCTTTTCCAATAAATCAGGATTAAATAAGTATTATAAGAATAGTAACGAGAATGTGCCAAATTAGAAGAGACTGAAGGAACATTACAACCAGATACACGATCCTGGATAGGATACTAGCTTTGGATAAGCCAGCCATAAAGCCTTTTTTAGACAAGTGGTAAGATTTGAATATACATGGATATGATTGATCCCTGTGTACTCAATTTTTACAGTTAAATAATGAGATAAACACACACGTTTAAAAGGTAATGCTGCAGAGATGCTATCCATGCAATGAAAATATGTATCTGATAACAGATAGTCAAGAATTATTTAAACCGTCCCATGAATCATGTTGCACTACAGAAGTACATTAAAAACCACCAATATTCTACAACTTCAGTGGTACAATGATCCTTTTTTCTGCTTCTAAATTAATCATTAATGATGAATCACATGACATACTGAAAAAAGGGCAAATGGAAATCTCTTCATCAATGTAGGGTGGGGGTGGGGGAATGGTTGGGTGCCCAAAGGGAAACCTTAATAGACCCTAATGTATCAATTCTTTAGAAGGAACTTGATCTGGTATCCATTTTGCCAGTTGATTTTGATGCTAGGAAACACTCTTCATTCCGCATGTGTTGAAGCCAAAGGCTTCTGCTGTGGATCCTAGTTAATAATTTAATCCAATACCATTGCTACCATCTGCTCGGTCAATTTCAAAACGTCTGCTATCACTGTGACTAGCTTAGTCAAGCCACAATATTCATGTGACAAATGCTGAACAAATGAAAGGCGAGGCAGACAGAAAACATGCTATGAAAAAAGAAACCCAAATCAAAAGTCTGAAACAAAGGGCGCCCTGCTGACACAGCACTGCAAGTGCAGCCATGCCCGCGGATGAAAGGTACACAGCCTCCCCCGCGCAGGGCTGGGGCCCTCCAGCGACTGTCCTGAGATGGTGGGAATGAGGGAGGACAGACAGGGGCAGAGTTCTGTGGAGGGGACAGGCCCTTAGCTTGGAATTAATGGTGAATACCAATATACAAGGCAAGCAAGTCAAAAAAGGGAGATTTCATATGTTCCCAAAAAGTTAGAGCTAAACAAGCATAAGGAGCATTTAATCCACTCCCTTTATTTGACAAATGCATGGCCTGCAGTAGATCACACAGAGACCCATCATGGGAGCTAATTCTCCATCTTGTGATACGGTTATAAGGTTTTCAATATACAATGCTACCTGCTGCCTTCACTGAGCAAGGACTGGCAGATAGAGATGGGGAGTCCAACCGTCCTCTCTCGTTTCTGCCTCTGTGCTTTTGCCCATGGCATTATCTACCAAGGTGACTAGATCCCTGACTTGCTTGTTGCTTGACATGCCTCATTCATTTTTCAAGTTATAATACAAACATTAACCATTACAAAGAAGTATTCCTTGACAGGGAATTCTTTATTTCAAAAATTTGTCATTTGGTATCAAGAATAACTTTCCCAAAAGTGAACTGTCTTGGAGAAAGAGCATAATTTCATTATACCCCAATTAGTTTTCACGGCACGTTGTATAGCCCTAATGCTACTACCCAAGTAGTACTGATTCATCTAATTCATTCTTTAAGGCTATCTTAGGTAAATAACCACTCGTTTCAGGAGACAAATGATGCATCTGAGTAGAGACACATATCAGTGAGTTCAACTGTAAAGTTAACTCACTTCTCCTTTCCCAATTCAGCCATTCAAAACACATTTCTGAATGAATGTAAGGGGTCTAGCACATCTTATAGAACAGAAGAAGTTTTAGTCACTTGGAAATTAAAATATATTTTCTATGCTGCTTACATTTAAGTATATACTCTTACCATAAAAATAACTTTAAAAATGAATCTTAAAATATGATAAGAAGAAAAATTGATGAAACTTTTCTTCTAAAGATCTGCAGGGAAGAAAAAGAAAATCTCATTTTGGAAGGAAAAGCCTAAGTATAATATGTGATCCTAGAGATCTAATTTAAGAGGCTTGTGATTAGCTCAAGTGCTTTATATTGTGAGCCCTCTTGTATTTTTAAAATTGGATATTATCAAGGACCTGCTTGATTAATGGTGTTATAAAACCTACAAGGAATCTATACTTGAGAGGAATTTTCTGCTTAGGAAAAAAACGCAGGTAAGGGAAGACTTTCTAATAAAGGATACCAGCGGAAACTGACAAAATGAAGTAGAAGGCTGCCACCTACAGGTGACACCATGACACTCAATGAGACACTGACCAGGAACAGGATGCCCCCTTGTCACTTGCAGAAGATCTGAGAAAGTCCTCCGGCTTAGCATGCTTTCATCTGGGGTCACATCTACAAAGAACACCCTTGTTTTCCGTATTTTAGAACCTTTGCACCCCTTTGAACCTCTCTTTGGGCAAAGTTGGAATTATACCACCGGAAAGATGTGTGAATGTTCATAAACTACGCAGTATCTGCAACCAAGCTCAGATTAAGAAGTGATACAAAACATTTCTGAACAATAACAAGGAAGCAATATTTAATTGAGACAAAATCCACATCAATGTATGACCAAAAGGTAAAACCTTACAACAAAGGAATTAAAAAAAATTTTTTTTCATTTGGAAAGAAGATAACCCTGAAATCCCACTATCCAAGAAGACAAAATGTAATTAATTTAAAATGACTGAAGGCAAATCGCATTTATCGTTGCCTAATTTTTTCCCAATTAATGATCAATAAGTATAAATATTTAGAGAAAAAGGACAATTAGAGCTCATTATTTATTTATTTATTTATTTATTTATTTTTAGACGGAGCCTCAAGCTATCCCCCTGGGTAGAGTGCCATGGCATCACAGAGCTCATTATTTAGTAAGCAATGGACCTATCCCTGTGAACTTGGGTTCTGAAGATTTAAACGGTTGTTCAGTTTTCTTTTCTCTTGTTACCAGTGATTTCTTGTATCGTTTCACAATGAGATCAATGCTACAGTTAATAAGCTGATAGCCCAGTGCTTTTGTTGAGAGGACAGCTGGTTCACATGCAAAACGAAAATGAGGCAAATTAAGGGAGACCACTTTGCTTTGCTGCTGAATTAACAGCAATACCTATAGTTACAGGCCTCCAACTGTACTTGGTTTTCTAGTAATGGTAAGGGTTCATCTAGGTGAGTATAATATTTTATTTGATTAGTGCTGGGCTTCCCCCCGCCCCCAAATTTGTATTGTCCTAAACTACTGAATACACAACAACAGAATTTTTCAAACAGTAAAACCAAAGTTCCTTGTTAAGCATGTGGGCTACCAAGGTTTTGTAACTAGGCTGGAGAAGAAACTTAAAGGCAACGAAAGCTTGATGTAAGATGATTATTTGGAATCATCTAGAAAGTTCAAAACTGTCATTAAAGTGAGCCAGTCAAAGACTTTTTATGTAAATAAAAAAAACCTTCCTCTAAACTCAATTTTTCATATTCTTTCACTGATTTTTCTTTTCAATTCAGAAAGATAAAACAATTTTTGATAAACAGCAAACTAGAGCAATAAGAATAAAAACACAGATTACAATAGAAAGATACATTGCTCAGTATCTCTAAATTCTAGCAACCTAATACTTCTAAAGACAGGATTTCAGAATTTGTAAATTTCTGGATCAACACCACAGACGCACCCCCAGGCTGGCGGGCACTCCCTGTTACTAGAGGGCGATGCAATTAGGACACAGCTGGAAGGGAAGGGAGGCATGTTGATTGCAGAGCCTGCATAATTAGACCCACATAAAATTTGAGAAAAATCAAATGGCAATCAAAACATAATGCTAATAAATAGTACGTAATGGCTACAGACTTTGTATAAGTGACAGGCCTAACTTCCCCACCAGCATCAGGGAGTCTCAAAACAGAAAGCAGAAAATACAACAAAAGAATTCTTTGCATCTCAGAAGAATAATTAAGAGGATTAAGATCAGCCATCTTCCTCATATATCAAACAATATTTTAAACCTGCAGCCAAAATTAGGAAACTTGGGATTGTAAAGACAGAGGTAGATATTTCAGAATTTGGTCTACTTGTTTTTTACTACAGAAAAAAGATGAAGTGGGTAAAAATCACTATACAAATCTAACCAACAACAAAGACATAAGCAACTGATGTCTCCCTGAACCAGGATAAAAAGAAGTTAAGATATTTAAGGAGAAAATGAAAGAGATTTCACAGTCTTACAATGCCAAATAGTTTTTCTGAACCTCTCTAAAACTGTTTAGCAGCTCCCAGAAGACCCAGATCGATCCACTTTATCACCTTATCTGAAATACCTATCTCTTTGAGTGCTATATAATCTTTATAAATCATTGCATGATCAAACAAGTTTAAATGAAGCTGCCACAATCCATTTTCATTAGCAAACCATATTTAATTAAGTATGCGTTTAGGCCACTGAAGGCAGTTTTTAAAATACCTGCACTCTTCCACATTCATTTTTAATCTGACTAGAATTTAATTACCTTATTACAAATCGCTTTCCCAAGATAAATACTCACCAACTGCACCCCATGGGATAGAGGAATCGGCCACAGACTCTAGACGATGTATTACATTCATTATCAAAATAAATCGCAGAGTATCTACGGAGAACTTGGTCCAGCAGGGTGTCCCATGTTAAAACAGGATAAAATTCACTTCGGTGCTCAGAACCCTTCCTCTTCTGTTTCATCTACGCAATGATAACCCCTCTTCAACAAGGTAACTCTATATTCTGAACTTTCTAGCTTCACTTAAATTGTGTTTAATACCCTCTTCCCCCACCCCCAAGGGCCTCTTCTTTCTGCAGCTGCTGAACGCCACAAATAGCTTCTTGTATAATTTGACTTAGAATGCACACCAAACCCGACGTGTTGAATGGCAACGTGAATGCTTCATTCAGAGACAACCAAAGTGTGTAGAATGTCCTAAAAAGATCACAGTGGCAAAGGGGGTCATTAAGAAGTCTTGGGGCAGACGATTGCTTTCAGCGGTTGTCTACAAATTCTTCTCAGGTCTATGCAAATGTCGAGAGAAAGGTTTCAGAAGATTCCCACAGTGATCAAAGGAGCAAATTCCCCTCCGCCTGCCCCCGTCTAGATGTGGGGGTCCTTAACTGTTGCTTCCCTTCTCTGCAACAAATGTGTTTTTCCTCCTACTTTTCTGATAAAATTGACCTACCCTCAATCTAATCATATGCTGGCATCTGTTATTCAGTCTAAAATTAAAACAATTTTTAAAGACTTTTAATGTGTTATGTATTCCATACATGACTCACCTCCCATGTCTGTGCGCCCCTGGGGCCCAGAGCCAGATTCACACCCTTCACTTTGCACAAGGCCAGCCTCGGTGTCACACAACAGCAGGTGTTCTGGAAATGAGTGGGGGAGGGAGGACCTGGAGAATGTAAGAGTTTGGGTCCTAGAGTGCCATAATTTTCTAGCATCTACAAATATTTTCCTTAAGAAATACCTTGCAAATTCCAAACAAAAATGTCCACGTGGCTATTGGCTATCCTAACCTAAAGAGTATTCGTGAATACAAGTAACTTCTTGAAGAGCTTCCCTGTGTGTTGAAACTGGAATTTATCTTAAATTCTACATACACCAGGCACTCAAATGATTACAGGGGTGGTGACTGCAGAAACCCATGGACTGACCTCTTACTGTCTTCCCATCATCCTTTGGGTCACAGATGAATTTGCCACCAAATTCAGTGGAATTCTCCATTTCTTCAGGAGAGCAGATCTCTGTTGTCCCTCTGACTCTGTTTAGATGTCCTATTGCTCATTCTCATTAAAACCTGTACTTTTTGCTCACAGCAATACAACTTGTTAACCTCCCACTAAACACACCATCTGGACCATAACACAGAGGCGGTAACTCACGGAATACACAGCATCGAGGGGCCCATTGCCATGGATGATACACTGTAGGCATGTGGTTAATATTACTTTATTAAATGAATGAATTACAGCAAGAAAAGAAACAGTTTTAAAGAAAATAATAATTAACTCTAGAGAATGTATTCTCACAGTGTTAAAGTATATGGTCATTCCCCCTCATCCCTGGGGGACATGTTTCAAGACCATCAGTGGATGCCTGAAACCACAGATGGTACCAAATACTGTATGTTCTATGTCTCTTCCTACACATGTACACCTATGATAGGAGTTTAATTTATAAATTGGACACAATAAGAGATTAACAACAATAATAATAAAACAGAATTATAATAACACACTGTAATAAAAGTTATATAAATTCAGTCTCTCTCTTCCACGCTTTCTCTCTCAAAACATCTTATTATATTGTATTCATCCTTCTGTTCATGAGGATATGGTATAAAATGTCTACGTGATGAGACACCATGACAGTCGCTCTGATCTCAGAGAGCGCTCCTGCAGTACTGACTAGCGGCCGTGTCTACAGTCTGCGACATGATCTGCTGTAATGATGATTCATGTTCCAGGAGGATGGAGCAGGAGGGCAAGAGATTGCCTCACAATATTCAGAACAGTGCATAATTCAAAATTTGTGCATTGTTTATTTTTGGAATTTTCCATCTATATTTTGGGACCATGGTTGGCTGCAGGTAACTCAAAAAGAAGCAAAACTGTAGATAAGGGGAGACTTCTGTAATGTTTAAGGATCCACAGCTTCTCAGATAGGTAGAGGGCTTTTATGTAGTAACTGGAGACAAAAGTATATTTCAAAGAAATAATTTCATCCATCTCCAGCCTTGCTTCATTCATTAAAGACTCAACACACCAAGTACTACCCCAGGCACTAGAGCAGGTTCTCAACCTGTGGGTCGTGACCCACAGAAACTATATTAAAGGGCTGCGGCATTAGGAAAGTTGAGAACCACTACACTAGGGGTACCAAGACGAAAACAAGCTTCTCTTATGAAGTCTTCTTTGACCTCCGCATCTCCCATGTTCTCAACAGAAGAGTGGATTATGCACTTCTGTGGGGCTTATCTGGTCCCTAATTGCGCTCATCTGTCTCAGCTATAGGACCTGCCCTCCTAAAGGACAGGAAGTTGGCCTTATTGGCTTTGAGATGCATTGTATGATACAATGAAAGAATAAACAAGCTATTTTTTGTCCATAAGGCATACCACTGGATGGAAGCAGACAGACCCAGTAAAATGGTAATAGGGCACATGTTAAATCAGAGGGTGCGTACCTCTCAGGGCCAGAAGAAAACAATGTCAAGGAAAACTTGACACATGGAAGGTGATATGTGGGCTAGACCCTCATGGCTGAATAAAGGCTTGATGGACGGAGAAGGATATAAAACACATTCCCAGTGGATGGAAGAGCAAAGGCACAAAGGAGAGTGTGTCATCTGGGTGCCAGGAATACCGAGTCGCGTGTATAATGGCGTGTGCACTGCCTCTCACAGTTCCCAAACTGTCTTGTCAAGCACCCTGCATGTGAGTGACTAGCAGCTGGAAATCACCGTTTCTAGACTCTTACACCTGGGCTTCAGCAGCTGGTCTAGTATTTGCAAAGCAGGTGCATGTGTGTGGTGAACTTAGCTGACCACGTGAGTCCTCACGTCTGCGCTTCAGCTGCTTCAGCTGTTTTTGCTGATTAAGTCTCACTGCTAAGGTAACTGCAACCTCAGTGTCCATTCCCTGCTTTCATGGAGGTGGGAGGCAGGGAGCGTGACAACTCATTTTGCTGGAAAGGTACACAGCTGAGGCGCTGTGGTCTGGGATATGGAAAGCGGGTGCCAGCTTTGACTGCAGCAGAGATAATGAATACCTCCCTTATCCAGCCACTTCAGAGAGAGGTATCCCTGGGTGTTCAGCTTGGGCTGACTCCCAGGCTTTTCCAGTGATGATATCAGTACCATATACTCTGTTTTAAATCTCCGTCTACTTACATTGCTTTCTGCAACTGAACCTGCCTGAGCCCATCTGCTGGCCTGATGGGATGACCAAGTGGTGTTCCTGGCTACAGCTATGGGCGACACAGCTGGAAAAGTTCGGGTAGGACGAGTGGGGAGGAACCTTGCCTGTCAAGTTGAAAATGTTACTCTTAGCCATGGCTGAACAAAGTTTTCATAAAAGAGTGATCTGTGTTTTAGAAAAATTTTGGAGACATGGAAAACCGGGTTGAGAAAAAAAAAAACAGACCAATTGTTTAAATCCAAGGTGTAGTGTTAGCTACTCATATATGGGAGGCTGCGGCGTGAAGACCACTTCAGCCCAGGAGTTTAAGACTAGCCTAAGCAACACTGTCAAACAACATCTCTAAATTAATTAATTGGAGGAAAAAAATGGAGTTAAACAGTTCGTCCACCACGTGTTGGTGATTTCCTCCATGCCTAATCCTTGTTTGTATCATAACATTTCTGCCTCTCTTAAATGCTCTATCTATTCCAGGCAGGACACCAGCAGTGCCTTGAGTAGGATACCACCGCCTACTGACGCTGCATAACCTCTGGTCTCACCAATCTCTCTTCCAATTTCATGTTGTTAGAAAATTTGGGATGCATATTTTAGTTCCTGATTATTCCCTGCTTTGTCAGACTGATCTTCTTCAAAGAGTGGGGCTTACAGAAACTGTATAGCTGTGATCAAAGCCCATGAATAAAAAAGAAAAATAACATAAAAGGCTTTCTCCGTACTCATTTTTTAAACAGTGAGTCCCCCCTAGCCTGCTAGACAGGACTCTGAAGTACTGCATATATTCATATATTCTGATAAAGAACACTAAGTCGATCTAACCGCTATCAGTATTTAGGGAAAGGACATCACATAACTGAAACAAGCTAGTGCCTTGTTAAAGTGGATATGAAGGAATGCAAGAGCACTTAGGGCCAACAACAGAATCTACTTTCATTATATTAGGCAAATTGTATTTATTAAGGGATATTAGGAAGCTCTCAGAATCTCCGGAGCTGCCAGAGGGTAAGTTTACCTGCCACACGGCCAGGACTGCGACAATGAATGCTGCTGTTGCTGCCACCTACTGGTCATCACTGATCATGCCCAAGTGTGAATGCCAAGTGTCCACAGAGAGCAAGAGACCAGGGTTACCCGGCTTGCGGTAGATCCAAACAATGTGCTTGGCTACCGCCTAACATTCCTCCGTGTGTCAGGCTGGTAGAGTTACATACCTGCACTCTAGCTGCAAGGGAATCTGGGTAGGGAAAGCATCAGCTCTGAGGCTGGTTGGGAGAGGGAGTCAGGTCAGACAGGGTGGGATGGGAGTTGAGTGAGAGCCTGCTGCAGGATTAATAAGAACAATTACTAATATGTTCCCAAATCAATTGGGAGTTGTAGTCTCTTAGTCCAGTTTTGATTCAAATCCAGAAATATGGTTACTTACTGCTGAATTTCCTGAATCAGCTGAGAAAGTTAGAGAAATCTTTTACTCTAATTGTATGAGTGGTCCATAACAATCTACCTGGTAATGTTTACCAGTGTCATCTGCTAAGTCTAGAAACTCAACATAGTCCAGGATTTGTTTCCTTCGAAGGATTCTCTTTCTTGAGAACAGTTACAGCTGATTTTTTAAGCCACAGCAGATTGATTGAGTGATTGATTGATTTTATTGATTTTTGAGACAGAGACTCACTTTGTTGCCCTCAGTAGAGTGCCATAGCATCATAGCTCACAGCAACCTCAAACTCTTGGGCCTAAGTGATTCTCTTGCCTCAGCCTCCCAAGGCTGAGACTACAGGCACCAGCCACAATGCCCAGCTTTTTTTTAGAGACAGGGTCTCATTCTTGCTCAGGCTGGTCTTAAACCTGTGAGCTCAGGCAATCCACCCGCCTCAGCCTCCCAATTGCTAGGATTATAGGCGTGAACCACTGTGCCCAGTGTCACAGCAGATTTGAAAAAAAATGCTCAAATTCAGATAAGACAAATAATAGAAGTGAGGGTAGAAAGTCTGCAGAATGATTTTTTAGAAAAGCCAGCACTTCATGGGCTGGTACGACCTCACTTCACAAATTAAAAGAGCAAGTTCAATCAACTCACTCTGTCAGTTATCCCACGTAATTAAAGTTGGAAAAAATAAAAACAAAACTCGAAAATTTTATGTTTGGCCTTAACTTTTCACTACGTAAAGTGTTCTCACAGGGAAGAGAGCAAACAATCCAAGTAATAACATAGCAACTTGGATAGTCACACATTCTAAAATGCCGCTGACATGATAGTAAGCATTTAGTGAGAAAACAGAACTTTCCTGATCCTCATGCATAAATAAGCCTTCCCTGAATGAGGCAGGAAAAGAATGCGCTCTAATAAGGTCGTCAATGTTATTCTTTTTTTTTTTTTTCTTTTTGAGATGGAGCCTCAAGCTATCCCCCCGGGTAGAGTGCCATGGCGTCACAGCTCATAGCAACCTCCAACTCCTGGGCTCAAGCGAGTCTCCTGCCTCAGCCTCCCAAGTAGCTGGGACCACAGGCGCCCGCCACAACGCCCGGCCAT
>CAUYQV010163463.1:0-10483 GCA_963574575.1 Galagoides demidoff | reverse complement strand
ACAGACACCGGCCACAACACCCGGCCATTTTTTGGTTGCAGCCATCATTGTTGTTTGGCGGGCCCGGACTGGGGATTCGAACCCGCCACCTTAGGTGTATGTGGCTGGCGCCTTAGCCGATTGAGCCACAGGGGCCGAGCCCTCTCCTTATTTCTTAATTTGCCCATTTAGTCTATTGAAAGACTACCAAGTTGTTAAAGTGATCACAATGTTAAATACAATCTCATGCACAAAAACACCTCAGTGCTGGTAAGGATGTGGATTCCTTTTATTCACAAGGAAAAGATGATCTTAGTGGAGGGTGATTAGTAGTTATGTCAAGTTGAATAGGAGCAAAAGGAAGAAATGTGGTGGGGTGTCTGTGCTCTTAGGTAATATGTTCCATTTTATTGTCCAAGTATAATTGCTTATGCCAGCAATTTCATAGCTTACTTGTAACCTAGTAAAACACCTCATGAAAGTTACAAGATTTTCACAGATTAAGAATTAACTGTAGCCTCCTCTTTTTCACCTGGGCTGAAGGCAGACTGGACCAAGCATATGCTTTTTTTAACAAGATTTATGGATCAGCAAAGTGAAATTTATTGAGTTCCAACTATATGTTTGAGGGCAGAATTTGCTGTCACATGTCATGCAATCAGAGTAAAGCTGGGGATTTACAACCCGTGAGAGGCTTAACCATGTAGAGTTCTTTTCCCATTACACATTAAGTTGGCAACTTGGAGCGTGACCTGGATTTCTTGTGCTAGAGGTGGCACACTCTGAGATTTCAAGGGCTTCCCATTTGTTGTGTGCATGTGTGTTTGTCTGCAAGTAAGGTCCAGGTGCCCTCCCAGGGAAAGGGTGGAATTAAGAGCTAAGGAGGGAGCAACTAAGTGCCTTCCCTCCAAAGCCCCCCACCCAGGTGAGCTCACCAACACTTCCCTGCCAGCCCTGACACCTGGGCTCTCTGCCAACACCTGGGACTACTATGAGCAGGCCTGGGATAGCTCACAAGTGCGATAGAAAGAGAAATCGCACACAGCACGGTTCAGTTTGTGCTCTTGCCACTTAGAAGGGCACTTAGCCTTTGGGCAAATCACTTATCCTTCTTAAGGTTTTCCTACTCTTTAAGAGAAATAATGCTGCCCACTTTACATGCTTGTGAGAAATATTAAATAAAAATTATATGGAAAGCACACAACACAGTGCTGAGATATATTAGTCCTTTGATAAAGATCTCTTTCCCAGTCTGCTTTTCTTTTTGCCTTTCCTTTCCTGGGCCTCATTCAACACTGAATTGGCAGAAAAAAAAGTACCCAGTTTTCTCCACTCCTAATCAGAAGCCACCTGTTAGTATTTTTATTGAAATATTTTCTCCCCTTCTACTTATCTTTATGCTAAGTTTTGGTCTCTATTGAACACAGTTCCTCAAAGTAACACCTGTGGATTCAAAAAATTAGTTACTTTAATAACACCATCTGATAGAAATGTCTGCAATAGTAGAAGTGTTCTTGGCTATACTTGTCCTTTTGCTCTTCTGTTTAGATTTTAAGATTACTCTGCAAAGAGTCACACACACACATACACAAACCCCTGAGACGTTGATTGGTTTCACGTTGAATTTATAGGTTAGGGAAGAATCAGTGTCTTTTTACCACATTGTTTTATAGCTCTCCTTTCATTCAGATCTTTTAAAATGTTTTTCAGTAAAGCCATATTTTTTTCCCCACAAAAGTCCTATCAGAGCTTCCCATGCAGAGTGACCAGCAGAGGTCTGGGTTTTACTATATGGGTAGGTGGTCTGAGGATAGTGAACTAAGGAGGACAAAGTCTAGAAGCAGAGAGGTCAGTTAGCAGGCTGTTGGAACAATCCAGATGGGAGACTATAAAAGCCTGGATTTAGGACTGTGAGACAGGAGAGGAGCCAACACATGCCAGAGACATTTCTTAGAAAGAGCAGGCAGGACCTTTTTACTTCTTTCAGGGCAAAGTAAGGCAGAATAATAATACTTGCTAATTAACAGCTCACTATGGACTGGGCAAAGTGCTGGCATGTTACGGTCATCATTTGCTTCTCCTCAAAATGCTGCAAAGTGGGCATCCTTACTTCTGTCCTTTAGATGAGGAAACTAAATCTCAGAGAGGTAAAGTAACTAATCCAAAGTCACAGAGGAGTACAAAGTAGATATTCAAATCCAGATTTGCTCTGTCCAAAGACCACTGAACACTCAAGTCTAACCTTAGATTGTCTCAGAGTTTATGAAAATGTACCAGAACTTTTGGATTTTATGATGGAAATAGAAATGACTGAAACCCTGTTCTCAATCATAATCAGAAAATTAAATTGGTGTGTTTACCTAGTTGTATAATGTTTGATAAAAGATACAACTCTGAATTTATGAGATTTATAAAAACTTGAGTTGTTGAGAGAGGGTGGGAGAGTAGGCTTTGGGGATATTGTTATATATCATGTGACTATATTTTTAAATTGTGAAAGTGTTCCTGCTCATGTATTTCTGGATAACATTTTATAGATGTTTTTCTTCCATTGGTCAGAAAAAAAAAATGAATAGCCTTAATTAAAATTTCTATTGTCTTTGCCACAGAGGAAGGAAGCCTTTCCATGGTTGTCATGGTGATGTCTGAATGACACTGTGGAAGTAGGTAGTGATTGCCACCCAGAGCCCCGAAATGAGCGTTTATCATTTTACTTGCCCTCTGGGAGGCTTACAGCACCAAACTGCACATTTCCTTAATCGCCTCTTAAATTCACATTTGAGCCAAATATGTATGTGCAGGGGGAATGCTCTCCACTGCAGCCCTGGTTAGAGCCTTAATAAAGTCTGAAACCCCATTTCTAATTGCTTTGTATTCCTGAAGCAAAATGACATATGTGAGGTGCTCATGAAAACTCTCAGAAAGTAATTAGGAACCAGCAGCCTTTCACGTGGCGCAGCGGGACAGTTTGTGGATCTCCTCCCCAACCCCAACACCCTCCCATTCACCAGCACGCTGAAGTATTGCTAAAACACCTTCTCTGCAGGCACCCCATTTAAAGCTTGTGTACTTACTGCATGGCAACTCCAAATGCTGCCACTTACTGCTAGTCCCTACCATCCCTCCCTGCTTCTAGCCAGCACACTAGAGCCATCATGCTGCATGCTGGTGGAATGTGGTTTTTTCTGACAGTAAAACCAGGCTCTTCTCTCACTTTGGGGGTTTTGCACAGTTTTATTGCGGTAGATAGAAAGGGGAATAGGGGGAGGAAGAATGACATTGTGCAGCTGGGTAATGTTTTTCAGAGCTCTGTCTGCAGATGAGGTCTGAAGAATACAGGAGGATGACATCTCTCACCACCAACTGGATGTCTATATTGGAGCCTTTAATGTATTGTGGCAAAGAGCAAAGAATTTGCCATGAGAGAACCTGGTTCCTATCTTGAGTCCACTCTTAGCTAATCATTTTTAACCTGGACAAAAGATTTAACTTCTCCCTTAATGGTGGTAATGTCAGTAACTACCTGTCTTGGTCATTGTATCACATGAGGTGATGCTTTTTCAGCTGTCAGTGCTATAAGCTATTAAGTTCTAATTAGCTGCTGTTCATTAAGGTGACATTAAATACTGGGCTGTGTGCTGGAGAATCAGAACTGACAGAGAGGTAGGGCAAACACAACAGCAATCAGAAAGAGGTGGCAAATGTGATTCCAGTGTGCACAAGTAGGCCCTTAGCTCAACATGTATCAGGGAAGGCTTCTAAGGAGGTGAGGATTGCACTTGGTTTTTTTTTTTTTTTTAAGAGTCAGAGTCTCACTTTGTTGCCCTGGGTAGAGTCCCCTGGTGTTACAGCTCACAGCAACCTCTAGCCCTTGGTCTTAGGTGATTCTCTTGCCTCAGCCTCCCAAGTAGCTGAGACTACAGGTGCCCACCACATTGTGCGGCTACTTTTTGTTGCAGTTTGGCTGGGGCTGGGTTTGAACCCACCACCTTTGGTATATGGGGCCAGTGCCCTACTCACTGAGCCACAGGTGCTGCCCTGCACTTGTCTTAAAGGACAAATAGAAGCCAGAGATAAAAGGACATAGCCTTTGAAAAGAAGGAACTATGTGTGCAAAGATACCAAGGCACCTCTGGAACCTGAGCATTCAACATGAGAATGGTGAACCTTGAGGCAAGGAACAGATAAGGGGCCTTGTTAGCTATGCTAAGAAGTTTAACCTTTATCCCGAAAGTGGTGGGAGCTATTGGATGATTTTTAAGGCAAAGAGTGGCACAGTTTGTAGGTTTAAAGCTATTTACAGGTAGCTGTCTGGAGGATTGTAGAAAATGAATTGGGAATAGCTGGATGGGTAAGTGGGTGCAGAGATAGGTCCTGGTGACTGGTGAAGTCATCCCACTGAGAGTGGCTGTAGGGATGGAGATGATGGTCTGGATTGGGGTTGTAGGAAGTGGGGAGTTGACTAGTCTTAATGACCGATGGGCAATGAAGGAAAAGGTAGGATGATTTCCAGCATTTCCAAATGGTGTCTTTGTTGGTGTTTTGGGAGGGATAGATTTTCATTGTGCAGGTCAGTGTTGTTTAGCACCCTGGGCTGTCTGCACACTAAATCTGCCCTCCAACTTCAGTTGTTCTGATAACAAAAATGTCACGGCCTTTAAAAAAAAGACTTCGGTTGAAAATCACTAAATGATGTTGCTCTTTACCAAGTTGGGGGATGAAAGAAGGGAATACTTTGGGAAGGAGAGATTAGATTCCATTTTGTAATATATTGATAATGGTGCTTAAAGGAGTTCTTGGGAGAAGTGTCCTATAGGCAGCTGGATATAGGGGTCTGGGGTTCAAGGGAGTTAACAGCACTAGAGAGACAGCTTTTAGAGTCTTAACCACGGCGGAGTACATGTTTTCCCAGGGAAGATATTTAGCCTGAAAAGGCAGGTGGCCAGCAGAACTTTGGGGACCATTAAGTTGTATCTTGTTTGATCTTCTGAGCCTAGGGTGGGCTAATAATGTTCTAGGGGTATTTTATAGGAAAGGGGAAACTAAAGCTTGTCAATAGCGATGTTTTTTTTTTTTTTGAGACAGAGCCTCAAGCTATCCCCCTGGGTAGAGTGTCATGGCATCACAGCTCACAGCAACCTCCAACTCCTGGGCTCAAACAAGTCTCCTGCCTCAGCCTCCCAAGTAGCTGGGACCACAGGCGCCCGCCACAATGCCTGGCTATTTTTTGGCTGCAGCCATCATTGTTGTTTGGTGGGCCGGACTGGATTCGAACCCGCCACCTTAGGTGTATGTGGCCGGCGCCCTAGCCACTTGTGCCACAGGTGCTGAGCCAATAGTGATGATTTTTACAAGTTTCTCTTTTTAATCAGTGTTGACAGATTTTTTTCCTTGCCTAGCCAGTGTCCAACTGAGACTAGGGGGAAGTAGATTTTACTGGCACTTTTACTGTCTTGCTTTGTGGCCAGTGGGACCAAGTGTCTCAGTGACCAGGCTGCTACTATTACTACCTCCCCTTGAATTTAGAAGTCTTTGTGCATTAGTAAGGAGGCCTCTTATGATTTGCTTTTTTTCCCTGCAGTGGCAGTTTTTTTGTTGGCGCCCTCTGTGTTTGTAGTTCACTGATTAATAAGACACTTGAGGAATTGCAGAGAGGTGTTTAACATGCATCAGATACCATCACTAGCAGAGAAAGCGATTCACTGAGCTCGCTCTCTGCTTTCTGCAGCCCTCCCTGCTGACACAATTTGACGCTGGGGAATTGAGTCTGGATCTGGAAAGACACAGTATAAATGTGTGATTCAGAGTCAGTGAAATGCAGATGTCTCCAAAGTAGGAGATGCTCAGGAGAGGTGGATGGTGCAGTTAAGCATCCTTTGCACTTTCATTCTGTACATTACCTTTTTCAAAGGCATGAGTCATTCCAGGCTAAAGATCATTGTCAAGTTCTGGGGTTCGACCTTCAGGTTTCCAACCAGTGCCCACACCAGAGTGCTGGGTCTTCTGTATAGGGAGGAGGTAGGCTGGTATTTATTTTCAGCAGATGGAGACCCAACCTAATAAGAATAGCTTCTTCTATTAAGCCTTTATGCTGTACCAGAGTTTTCTTCTTGCCTTGGAAATGTCCAGAATTGATTTGACCATGTTGTTTTCAAGGTAAGAGTGTAATCTTTGACTCCACTTGTGAAATCAAGAAGGTGAGGCTTGAATTCTGACTTTGCCTCTACTAGCTATGTACTCTTACACAAATCCCTTAATTTTTTTGATCCTCAGTTTCTTCATGTATAAAATGGAGATAATATTAACTTCATCTTAGGATTGTAATAAGGATAATACCTGCAGAGTGCCTGGAATGTAATAATATGATATGATATGTATATGATACATGTTCACTGAAGTTATTGCTGTAGCTATCCCTCTATTATCTTATATGGTTTTGTTTTTGAGTTTTTTTTTTTCTTTTAAAGAGACAAAAGTTCTTTCTATCACCCAGGCTAGAATGTGGTGGTACAGTCATACTTTACTGCAGCCTCCAACTCCTGGCCTCCAGTGATTCTGCCTGTATACGCCACCACACCTGCTAGTTTTAAAAAAAATTTTGTACAGACAGGGTTTCACTCTGTTATCCAGGCTGTTCTTGGATCCCCAAGAAGTCTTCAAATGGCATGGTGCAGAGGCTCATGCTTGTAATCCTAGCACTCTGGGAGGCCAAGGCAGGTGGATTGCTTGAGTGATGAGTTCTAGACCAGCCTGAGCAAAAGCGAGACTCCTTCTCTACTAAAAATAGAAAAACTAAGGCAAGAGGATCACTTGAATCCGAGTTGGAGGTTGCTGTGAGCTGTGATGCCATGGCACTCTATCCAGGGTGACAGCTTGAGACTCTGTCTCAAAAAAAAAAAAAAGAAAGAACAAAAAAAGAAATCTTCAAATGATTCTTCTACCTCGGTCTCCCAAAATGCTGGGATTACAGATGTAAAGATGTCCACTTTTGTGGTTCTTTATCCCCTCCCATCTCTCAACCCCACTTGTGGATATGTGCAGAAGTCTGGCATACTGGCATGGTGGGCTCTCTGTTAGGGATGTGCCAGATGGTAGCTTCTCTTTAGGGAGAAGGGACCCCAACAAGAACATCTACCCTTGATGCCAAGTACTATAAGGTATTTTAGAAAGCTTACCCTGCCATTTTGGAGCTGTGACCGGAATCTAATTATGACTCTAAGCCCACACTCTTCTCACTGATTTTGTTGCCTCTCTATTTCCTATCTTCCTATCTCCTATCTTTATTTGCCTCCTGAAAAACCAAAAAGAAAGCAGTAATTAGAATAAAACTAGAAAAATCTATCTGGATATTCCATCTGAGCTCAATGATATGCTCACTGGAAACTCTAAGTACTTGGGGTCCTGTGGGTCAGGTGCCGTCTTCCTGTTGAGTTCCTTGAGCTGGGACTCCTTTCCTGAATGGGCATCACTAGGAAATTAAAGAGGAAGCTGCTTTGGGTGGGGAGTTTCCGAAATCATCCCATTTTGCCCTTTTCTGAAATAAGATAGGCAGAGAGAGACCTTCCCTGAATGGATGTCCAGTGTCTTTCCTCCAGCACTGAGAATGGGATGGCCCCCTTTCCCTGGGTCATGGAGGGATGTGGGCCAGGGAGAAGTACCTTAGGGCCCTTGACAGCTCCCCTTACACCCACCCCACACTCTTGGGCCTCTGGAGTCTGTAGGCTCTGTTAACACCACTCCTAGAAGATCCTTAGAGGGGGCAGGTGGGAGACAGGAGGCTTTGCCAAGCCAGAGGTCCCCAGCAGGGTGGGTTGAGGTGCTCTGCAACCTGATTCAGGAAAGCATTAACACTGTGGAAAGCAGCTCCTTCCACTGGAATGTGGCTGGGCTACTTTCCCTCTCATACCCTGGATAACTTTATCTTTTCCAAACAAAGACTTTGTGCTTTAATTCCTCACGGACATCCCCTGGGCTCTGGGCACCACTGGCCCTCAGATTCGGGTGTTGATACTTTACAGCACAGCCCTGTTTATGGAATAAAACATTTAATGTCAAGACTTATGTGGGTCATTCTGTGCTGTCCACCTGCAAATGAGCTCATATAGCAGACTTTGTGCCTGTTCTTTTTTTTTTTTTTCCCCCTTCCATTACTTCTCTTACCTCCAGGCAACATGGGAAAAGTTACCAGTTATGTCTTTCTTATGGAGGATACTAAGTGACTTCCTGGGATCCCCTACACTTCCTCTGGCACCAACTTTCTCAGCCTCAACAGTGTGGAAGTAACACTGAAAGAAAAGGAATCTAGTAACATTTAGTTGTAGGACAGCATGAGGACATCAGAGTAGGAAGGGCTTCCTGTATTCATCATTCTGCAGCTTTTCTCCATTTTATAGAGGAGATGATTGAGGCCAGAGAGAAGAAGCCACCTATTTCTTTCCTGCTTGCCTGGTATTGTTATTTTACCTTGAACAAATTAAATGCTTACTATAAGGTGCAGAGGAGAATGACATGTTACCGGAGATAAGTTTGGTTTCTGGACTTGGATTCTAATGGGAATCCTATTCCTTTAGAAATGTATGGCCTTGGGCAAATGATTTAACCTCTCTTATGCTTCAGTTCCCTAAGATGATACTACTTTGTAATATTGATATAACCATTAGAGATATAATAAATATAGATTTCTCAAGCAGTTACAATAGTAGGTAACCTAGAAATGGGGTATTATTATTTTTCTATAATCCCAGCAGTTTAGTAGTAGGTCCTGACCACATTAGACTATTAGTTATGTATCTAGAAGAGAAGACTTACCCATCATGAATGGGACCTAGCGTCCCTGTGAAAGAGGCTTAAAAGAGCTTGTTCGCTCCTGCACAATGTGAGGACGCAGCAGGAAGGCACCATCTCTGAGGAATGGGCCCTCACTAGACAACTGAATCTGTTGGCCTCTTGATCTTGGACTTCTCAGCCTCCAGAACTGTGAGAAATGAATTTTTGTCATTTATATTTTTGATTGATGTATCAAAGAGAAAGCTCAACATACATACTGTCAGTTTCAGTGAAAGCTTCCCATGAGAAGGGGCTTAAAGAACCTGAACTAGCTTCACCTATAGGGCTGTGACCTCTTGCTGCTGGGTTCCAGAGAGCTTGCCATAAGTTCTCAGCCACCGCTCTGGATGGGGCCTTGGCTCTCTTTTCCACCATAGATGTTTAGGGTCTTTGTATCTGACTTACATATTTCAAACATCTCTTGACTCATATAATTGTGAAATGGTATGTTTTATGGATTCATAGATTTACAGAGCTGGAGAGGAGGAGCTTAAGATCATCTTGGCCAATTGTAAACCTGGGGTTTGCTTCCTCTTATTACCAATATCCTTGCCAGATGGCCTGGGCTCAACAACTTCTACCAATAGGAGGCAGTCAGCTAGTGGGCAGCCCTCTGTGACATTGTTAACACTCTGTTTCTTGAAAACTATGTTTCCCGGTGACCATATGAGATCCCAGGGAACAAAATAAATTACTCTGCTTCTCTGATGGTTCTTCAGAGATGAAGGCAACAGTTGTGTGCCCCAAGGACTCCCAGGCCACAAAACTCCAGTTCCTTCGGTGATGTGACCCACGAGAGCCTTTCACAGTCCTGGCCTATTTCTCCTGGACTTACCTTCATCTTTCTATTCTGGCCTATAGGTACAGTGCCCAGAAAATGGACACATATTTGGGTGGGATCTGATTAGTTCAAAACTGAAGAACATTTTACCTCCTTTTTTTAAAGACAGAGCCTCAAGCTGTAACCCTGGGTAGAGTGCTATGGTATCACAACTCACAGTGACCTCCAAGCCTCCCAGGTAACTGGGACTACAGGTACCCACCACAATGCCCAACTATTTTTTGGTTGTAGTTGTCATTGTTGTTTGGCAGGCCCGGGCTGAATTCGAACCTGCTAGCTCTGGTGTATGTGGCTGGCACCTTAGCTGCTTGAACTGCAGGCACCAAGCCACATTTTACCTCCCTTATTTTGGATTCTATACTCCTATTGAGTGAGTTCCAAGGTCCCAATGGGACCTTAACTAATTGACTAATAGGGTTTGTAGTAAAGCAAAGCCACTGAGCTAATAAGATTCTGTATTAGTGTCCTAGGCCTGCCATAACAAATTACCACAAACTTGGTAGCTTAAAATACTGTGTTTCCCTGAAAATAAGACTTACCCAAAAAATAAGCCCTAGCAGGATTTCTATGTATTTGTTAAATATGAGCCCTACCTGGATAATAAGACCTAGTAGTGATGGACATGATATGCAGATATGCTGCATAGCTACACTATGCATTTCGGTGGGGAAAGCCCTGAAAATAAGCCCTAGTGTGTCTTTTTTTTTTTTTTTGAGACGGAGCCTCAAGCTATCCCCCTGGGTAGAGTGCTATGGCATCACAGCTCACAGCAACCTCCAACTCCTGGGCTCAAGCGAGTCTCCTGCCTCAGCCTCCCAAGTAGCTGGGACTACAGGC
>CAUYQV010163462.1:0-27645 GCA_963574575.1 Galagoides demidoff | reverse complement strand
ATGATTGCTCCTGATTTGTTTTTATTTCTGAGTAATGTCTTGGCTGTTCAGTGTTTTTTCTGGTTCCATATAAAATGGAGTACTGTTTTTTCCAGATCTTTAAAGTATGACAGTGGTGCTTTGATAGGGATTGCCTTAAATTTGTAAATTGCTTTGGGTAATATGGACATTTTAACAATGTTGATTCTTCCCAGCCATGAGCATGGTATATTTTTCCATTTGTTAACATCTTCAGTTATTTCTTTTCTTAGAGTTTCATAGTTCTATTTATAGAGATCTTTCATGTCCTTTGTTAGGTAGATTCCCAAATATTTCATCTTCTTTGGCACAACTATATAGGGAATAGAGTCCTTAACTGTTTTTTTTGGCTTAACTATTATTCGTATATATAAATCTACTGATTTGTGAGTATTGATTTTGTAGCCTGAGACGCTGCTGTATTCTGTGATCACTTCTAGGAGTTTTGTACTTGAATCCCTGGGGTTTTCCAGGTATAAAATTATATCATCTGTGAAAAGTGACAGTTCGATCTTCTCTGGTCCTATTTGGATCCCCTTGATTGCCTTCTCTTGCCTGATTGTAATGGCTAAGACTTCCATTACAATGTTAAAAAGCAGTGGAGACAATGGGCAACCTTGCCTGGTTCCTGATCGAGTGAAAATGTTTTCCATTTTACCCCATTCAATGTGATATTGGTTGTGGGTTTGATGTTTTTTTGGTTTTTTGTTTTTTTTGAGACAGGGCCTCAAGCTGTCCCCCTGGGTAGAGTGCCGTGGCCTCACAGCTCACAACAACCTCCAACTCCTGGGCTCAGCGAGTCTCCTGCCTCCACCTCCCAAGTAGCTGGGACCACAGGCGCCCGCCACAACGCCCGGCTATTTTTTTTTTGGTTGCAGCCGTCATTGTTGTTTGGTGGGCCCTGGCTGAATTCGAACCTGCCACCTTAGGTGTATGTGGCTGGCACCTTAGCCACCTGAGCCACAGGCACTGAGCCTATTTTTGTTTTTAGAGATGGAGATCTTACTATGTTGCCTATCCTGGCTTTGAACTTCCAGGCTCAAGCAATCCTCCTGCCTCAGCCTCCCAAGTAGCTGGGACTACAAGTTTGTGCCACTGTACTTGGTCATCACTTCTACAATAGTGATCCTTTCCATATAAGATCATGATATATCTATCTATTTAGGGCCTCTCATATTTTTCAATGACATTTTAAAATGTTCTTCATATACTTTTCTGTTTGATCTCAGTATCATTTAGTATTATTCTAGGTATTTTATACTAGTTATTTTTCAGTTTTTATTGCTATTGCATATGCCATCTTTTAAAGCTTATGTTTTATAATTGCTGATTTATTATGATAAAACTGACTTTAGCATGTTGATCTTGTCGTCACATCTTGTTAAATATTTTTATTAGTTCCAGTTGTTTACTTGAAGATTCTTTTTTTTTTTTTTTTTTTGAGACAGAGTCTCAGTATGTCACCCTCAGTAGAGTCCTGTGGTGTCATAGCTCATAGCAACCTCAAACTCTTGGGCTTAAGAGGTTCTCTTGCCTCAGCCTCCCAAGTAGCTGGAACTACAGGAACCTGCCACAATGCCTGGCTATTTTGTTTGTTGTAGTTGTCATTGTTGTTTAGTTGTCCTGGGCTGGGTTTGGACCCACCAGCCTCGGGGTTTGTGGCCGGCACCCTAACCACTGAGCTATGGGTGCCAAACCTACTTGAAGATTCTTTTGGATTTTTTCCTGTGTAGGTAAGGGAAGTTTTATTTTTTTAATTTTTTTTTTTTTGTTTTTTACAGTCCTTATCCCTTTAATATTTTTTTCATATCTTGTACTGTTTTGGACCTCTAGTACCATGTTCAACAGAAACAGTGACAGGCATCACTGTCTTATTTTATTTTATTTATTTTTTCATTTTTTTGAGACAGAGTCTCACTTTGTCACCCTTAGTAGAGTGCAGTGGCGTCACAGCTCACAGCAACTTCATACTCTTGGGCTCAAGTGATACACTTGCCTCAGCCTTCCAGACTGCTCTTTTTAATCATAGCCAATGTAATGTGTGTGAAGAAGTATCTCATTGTGGTTTGATTTGTATTTCCTTAATGATTAGTGATTGTGAGCATCTTTTCACACGCTTCTTGGCCATTTGTGTATCTTTAGAGAAATGTTTATGCAAGGCCTTTGCCCGTTTTTTAATTGAGCTGTTTTTATGCTATTGTTTGTTGTAGGAATTCTTTATATTTTTTGATACTAATCCCTTTCTTCACATGTGATTTGAAAATATTTTGTTCTGTTGATAGACTCCTTTGATAGATAAAAGTTTTTTATTTTGGAGGTCAGGTGTGGTGGCTCATATCTATAATCCTGGCACTCTGGGAGGCCAAGGTGGGAGGATCACTTGAGTTCAGTAATTTGGAAGCCAGCTGGAGGAAAAAGTGAGACCATGTATCTGCTCAAAAGAGAAAAATTAGGTGGGCATTGTGACACGGACCGGAAGTCCCAGCTACTCAGGAGACTGAGGCAGGAGGATCGCTTGAACCCAGGTATTTGAGGTTGCTGTGAGCTAGGCTGATACCATGGCACTATAGCCTGCGAAACAGAGTGAGACTGTCTGAACATTGTTTTTTTCATTTTGATGAAGTCTAATTTATCTATTTTTTTTCTGGCTTTAGATTTTGCTTCAATCAATAATAGTCACTATTATTCTTATTATTCCCTCTTTGCTTTATTGGGAAAAAGAGATGGAGGAAGAAAGAGATAAAAGGAAACAAAAGGTATTCTGAATAGATTTGGGCTTATTCAGTAGTGGAGCAATGAGATTACTGATATCTTAATCATTAATTTATTGTCACATTTTGGACACTGTACTTTAGCACTAAGGATACATAATTAGTTAATGAAGATTTCTTATTTAGTGAGGAAAATAACCAGAGTAAGATAATTTCCACACAAACAAATGGCATGGAAGTGATATACTAGGTGGCCATAAAGTTCGTGTGCAGGTTAAAAATCATTGTCTATGGTCACCCTGTATGCATACTGTACATATGAGTGCCATGAACTATGGTTCTAGAATTGAGGTGGAAGCTCCTAAATGCTCAAAACAGTCATAGAAACCTTCATAGAGAAAGATACTGGAAGGGGGGTAGAAAATGCCTTGCTAGAGAAGGTGAGGAAGGGCAGCCTGTGCAAGGAATAGCACATAGAAATAAGTGTGGATATGTGTGGTCCAATTTATGAAAGGGAAACAATTTTCTGGGGCTGGAATTTGTAAAAAATGGTGAGAAGATATAGGCAATGTTGGAGTGAGTTAGGCCGGGGCCTGATTATGGAGTCTTACTTAAATGGTAGGACAAAGAATTGGTAGGCAAAGAGGAATCATTCACTTGAAATTTTTTTTCTGTTTTCCCAAACAATCCAAATTCATTATGAAATATTAGGAAAAGCACAAAGAACAGACTAAGAAACACTGGGATCATAAAATATTTTTATGTAGGGAGAAGCTAACAACATCATGTAACAGTATGCTTTGGAAGGATAATTCTAGTAACAGTCTCTAGAGAGGCTGGGAGGAGAGAGGCTGGAGGACAGGAGATGGGTTCAGAGGTTACTGCAACAGCACTCCTAAGAGGTGAAGGTCTGAACTAAGTAGCAGCAGGGATGGAGATGTGGGGAGAGATCTGAGACATTCCTGAGGGGGAATCAACCGAGTCTAGTGACTGATCACATGTGACAGGAAAGAAAGAACAGAAAGCATGAGTGATCCTGAGATTTCTAGCTTGAGAGAATGGAATTTATCAGTTAAGTTGGCTGTGACTTTGCTGAGTAAAGTCCTGAGATATGGAATACAGGATAGCTAAATTTTAGGGGGTTGGGATTTATACTAAAATCTGGAACGAGAGATCCAAGTGCATAGTTCTTGTAGGAGTGAGTCTGGAGGTTGGGTGTTCTCTGCTTATGGATTCCACGGAACTCTTAAAAAATCTACCCAGGTACTTTTCTACACAAGGATTAACTGGACAATTCTAGGGCAATGATTGAAACTCTATATTGCATTGTTAATCAGAAATGAATCATTAAACTCTGTTAAAAAATATATATGCAAACTCCAGTTAGGCATAAGGTGGTTTATTCTATGACTCTCTTTGTTACTATGTGTATTAACATTTTTCTTTCTTTTTTTTTCTTTTTTTTTGAGATAGAGCCTCAAGCTATCCCCCTGGGTAGAGTGCGGTGGCTTCACAGCTCACAGCAATCTACAACTCCTGTGCTCAAGTGAGTCTCCTGCCCCAGAACTCCCAAGTAGCTGGGACCACAGGCGCCCGCCACAACGCCCGGCTATTTTTTGGTTGCAGCCATCATTGTAGTTTGGTGGGTCCGGGCTGGATTTGAACCCGCCACCTTAGGTGTATGTGGCTGGCGCGTTAGCCACTTGAGCCACAGGTGCTGAGCCTGTATTAACATTTTTCAAATTTTTTTTTATACAGAGTATCACTCTGTCACCCTGGGTTGAGTGCTGTTGCATTATCATAGCTCACAGTAACCTCAAGCTCTTTGGTTTGAGCAATCCTCTTGCCTCAGCCTCCTGCATAGATGGGATTACAGGCATGAACTACTATGCCTGGCTAGTTTTCCTATTTTTAGTAGAGAAGGAGTTTTACTTTTGTTCTGGCTGGTCTCCTGAGCTCAAGTAATCCATCTGCCTTGGCTTTCCAGAGAGGTGGGATTACAGGGATGAGCCACCATGCCCGGCCCAAAAATTTTTAAAGAAAAATATTTAGTAATTTAAAATATTTAGGTATTTCAGGTTGTAAGATAATATCATTATGTATTTATCAAACAATTATTGAGTGTCAATGTGTGAGCCAAGATGAGGAAAATAAAGATATATAGGGTACATATAAGTGCTATTAAAGTGCTAATAATAAAATGGATAAAGAATTAAGAGCTGAGGGACTCCTGTGATAACTGTGCTGACCTGCACCACTTATTGGGGAGGACACAGGTTAGGAAGCATGAATTTCTAATGGACTCATTTGACATAGTTTCATAATAAAGCTCCCAAACTAAGGTAGACAGGACCTAAACTGCTTCCTTTTTGGTGAGGCTCCTGCCTATACTCTATTTCTTACCAAAGGTGGTTGTGATCTGCTCAACACTCAGTGGGAGGAGGCTAAGAGTAAGTTTCACTCAGTGTCTTGGCTTTAAAAGTTTGGTTTGGCCTAGAGCATTGAATATGGCCTTGATTCCAAGAAAAAATGTCAATATTAGAAAATGGAAAAGTGTTTTTAAAAAACATAATTATGACTTCAAATCTGCTATGGAAAAGATTGACTGGCTCGGCGTCTGTGGCTCAATCGGCTAAGGCACCAGCCACGTACACCTAAGGTGGCGGGTTCCAATCCCCAGCCCGGGCTGCCAAACAACAATGATGGTTGCAACTAAAAAATGGCTGGGCGTTGTGGCGGGCGCCTGTGGTCCCAGCTACTTGGGAGGCTGAGGCAGGAGACTCGCTTGAGCTCAGGAGTTGGAGATTGCTATGAGCTGTGATGCCATGGCACTCTACCCAGGGGGATAGCTTGAGGCTCTGTCTCAAAAAAAAAAAAAAAAAATAGAAAAGATCGACTTTAGTTACTTTCTAGGACAACCTTATCACCTAGGCATTATCATTCTTTTAACCTGATCAGGCTTTTAATTTACAAGTCAGCATGAATTCACAGTCATACTAATGTCAACCCTGTCTCTGCCTCAGGGTTGGTTTAACCTCTCTGGACTTGTTTCTCCACCAGCAATAATTGTCCTGTCAATTTCACAGTCATTGAGGGACCAAATAGAGAAACAAATGCAAACAATCTTTGATAAGTATAGCATTAAATATAAATGAACCATCATTATTATTCTTAAAGTCTTGTTTATAACCATGGATATATTACACAGCTGAGTGAGTATGAGGCGGCCAGACGTCACTGTTCAAATGTCTTCACATTCAGCCTTCGTTTTGTTGACCACTCAACACCCTCTTTATCTACTCTTCTCTCTTGCTTTTCTGACAGTGTGTATCTAGGACAGCATTCCCCAGAACAGACATGCAGATACAGTCTCTCCAACGTTTATTGACCTCCAAGCTAGACCAGAAGCTGAGGTGCATAGGTGAATAGACAGGCTCTCAGCCTTCAGGAGCTTACTGTTTATAGTGGTAACCGGTAACATGCTTTGTGTTAGGTGAGAGGGAGTTCACTGCCCAGGAGCTGCAGACAAGCCGCAGGGGGGAAGAGAAAGCCCCAGTTTGGCTCTGGAGATCGACCTGGCTAAAAGCGAGGATAGAAGCTCCATTCTTGTTTGCAGCTTGGAAGGCAGCCCTTCTGTCACTCCTCTCTCTGGGAGTCCAGGGAAGATAAAAAAAATCATTTTCTACAACAGATAATAGCCATAGTCAGAACTCAGCGCTTGGCCCCATTAGTCCCTCTTAAGGAACCACTGCGCCCTCCAGCGGAGGGACCGCGGCAGAACGCCCGAGGAGCCCAGTCCCCCAACACCTTAACGTTCTTCCTCTAAAGGAGAGAGGCGGTTTTTTGGTTCCCGCCCCCTCACGGAGTACCGCCCCCGACGCAACATCATCCTGTGGCACCGATTGGCTGGATCCTGTGCGTGAAGGCGTTGCGTGTGGGGCGGGCGGATGAGCGCTGTCCGTAAGGCCTCAGCCGAGTGTCCCTGGCCGCCGCCCCCGCTGTCGCGCCGCATCCGCCCCTCGCCTGCCTAGAGGATACGGGGGACAGTCAGCGTGCTAAGTGATTGCGCAGCCGCTAAACATCTGCGCCATCCTCCTTTTCTATCAGGCGGCTCTTCTCGGCCAGGTCCAGGTCGAGGGGGAAAATGGCGCCGGCGCCCCTAGGCGTCCGGGAGGAGCGGTTGCTGGGGTGTCGGTCCGACCCGCTGTCCCGGATCCTTTTCCTTGCCCAGGCGGCTCTGCTTCTCCTGCCCACCGCCCGAGCTGGTCTTTGCCCCGCACCCTGCTCTTGCCGCATTCCCGTCCTGGACTGCAGTCGCAGGAAACTGCCCGCGCCGAGCTGGAGGGCGCTGTCGGGCTCGCTGCCCCCTGCCACCGCGAGTCTGTGAGTAGAGTGGACAGGCGGAGTGACCGAAGGAAGCGGGAGCGTCCCCGCCCCTGGGGAGCTGGAGGAGCCGGCCTGGGTGGAGGGCGTGGTCCCCATCCTAACTTAGGAAGGAAACTGCCACTGCCATCCAAACTTTGTTTTGGATGATGGGAGTATGAGGACCAGGGTTAAGTTTCTTGGGGCCTGGGGGTCTGATTTCCATTCCTGGGGAGGAGTTGGGACGGGGATATTTAATGTTAAGGTCTCAGCAGGTCCTAGACACCAGCGTTGACTCACGACGGTTGGGGGGGCGGGTCGATCACCCACTGATGCTCCTTGCCCACTTTGGACTGCGTCATTTGGTGTGCACCATAGCTTGAATCTCAGGCATGTCATTTTATAACCAACATCGCCAAAGACACAAGAATTATCTTGTTCACATATTGGCTCGTTTTTGCTGTAGTTGTAATGCTTTGGGGTTGAAAACTCACGTATCAGGAGATTATGTACTGACCTAGAATATTTTTATAAGTAGCGTTCTTGATCTTATTTAGGATTCACTGTAAAGAAGGGAAGGAGTATTTGTTTTCAAAGTTATTCGATACTTTCATTGTTTTCAGTGTATTTTCTTGTGGCAGAGAATCCCCAAATCAGTGCTGTTTATGTATGTATGAGAAGCAAGGACAATGGTTGAAAGAATTCTTCGGCAGTCTCTGCTGCTGAGTTTTCACATTGATAGGCCTTTATTAGACAGTGACACCTGGAGAGCTCATTAGTCTGAGTCAGCTTGGTGGTATTAGGAACAACAGTAGGTATTAAGTGCTGCAATTATGGGGCTTCTTAACTACTAACATACAGTTATTTTTCTTCCACTAACTGAGCAACACGTTTATTGACAGGTTTCTAATAGAGTGGTCACTAAAGAAAGAGTCATCACTGAAAAGAATAGTTTGAGGTGCAATTAAAATATGAGGGCCTGATTGGATTTTCCATGGAGATAAAGTACAAGTAGGTCTGTTAAAGAGGCTCAGAGGTATTTATATATTTGCAAATAGTTAGCATGGATAGGAAGGCAAACTATCTCATATAGTCATTGAGAAAGTTAACATAACCAAACATAAGTGCAATGTAATAAGATGTTTTCTGTTGTTTTATGGTAGTGATACTTGTGGCTAATTCTGGTTTTATTTTATTTTTTATTTTATTTTTTTGAGACAGAGCCTCAAGCTATCCTCCTGGGTAGAATGCCATGGCATCACAGCTCATAGCAATCTCCAACTCCTGGGCTCAAGCGAGTCTCCTACCTCCACCTCCCAATTAGCTGGGACCACAGGCGCCCGCCACAACACCCGGCCATTTTTTGGTTGCAGCCATCATTGTTGTTTGGTGGGCCCGGGCTGGGGATTGGAACCCGCCACCTTAGGTGTACGTGGCTGGTGCCTTAGCCAATTGAGCCACAGGCGCCAAGCCTAATTCTGGTTTTATTAACCCAAATTATATTTAACAGTTTGTGTCAAAGTACAGTGTAGTCTGAAATCTATCTAGCACAGCATCTTTGTTATGCAGCCAGTGCCTTTTTCTAAGAAATTCTTGGAACAGCTACCTGATCATGACATAGTATATCTGGCGGCAGATTTAAAAACAAAACAACTTAATTTAGCTGTAATTGACATAAATATGACATACTTTTTAAGATCCTCCATTGTTAGGTAAACATTAACTAGAAATAATTTTGCGTATGATACATTTATTTTGTGTCTGTGTTTGGTTTTTGTTTAATCAAAATAAACTACCTAAATCCAAGTGACATTCACAAATTTTAAATGTCCTATAATGAAATTGACATTTTTCAGTTAAAGTGAAATGCCTTAGCAGTTCTATTATATAAATATAATTGGGTGGAAGTCTTATATTAATAGAACACAGAGTATTAAAATATAGGATTGTACTGTTTTATATTGAGAAATGAAACATTGTTCAGCAGTTGCCTTTAGCTATAAAACCACCAGGTACATTTGGGTTTCTTTATGTAATTTTGAATTTTTAAAACACATGCCATGCTTCAAATATATTAGTGATTAAAACCCAAACGCTCAAACTTGTAACCATCATTAAAATGTGGACAAAATTCATTACCCGTTGCCCAGGATGGAGTGTAGCGAACTCATCACAGCTCACTGCAACCTCAAACTCCTGAGCTCAAGCCATCCTCCAGCTTCAGCCTCCCTTTCTGAGTAGCTGGGATTATAGGCATGTCCCACTTTGTCTGACTAATTGTTCTGTCTTTTATAGAGATGGGGTCTCACTCTTGCTCAGGCTGGTTTTAAATGAGTGACCTCAAGTGATCTTATGGACTCAGACTCAGCCTACCAGAGTGCTAGGACTATAGGCATGAACCACAGTGTCTGGCTTTTCAGTTACTGTCTTTGTAAGAAATTCTCTCTAAAATATTATTTTCTTGTTCAAGAATTAATTGGATACTTCATGCATGCAGAGTTCTGTATCATGTTGTGATTACACACCCACACACACAGTGTGTGTGCATTGGAAGACTAGGTATATCACTCAGCTTCTCGTTTGCTAAGTAAAAGTGCTTGAACCCCTTTTCCACCACTCATTTGTTGTCATGATTTCATGATAGCACAGAAATGCTAAAGAGTACATACTTTTAGAGTTAAAAACATTCGATAGGTTATTTAAATTTAGGTTTTGGTTTTTTTTTTGAGACTGAGTTTCACTTGGTTACCCTTGGTAGAGTGCCCTGGCGTCTGAGCTCACAGCAACCTCAAACTCTTATGTTCAGGCAATTCTCTTGCCTCAGCCTTGCAGGTAGCTGAGACTACAGGCACTTGCCATGCCTGGCTATTTTTAGAGATGGGGTCTCACTCTTGCTCAGGCTGGTCTTGAACTGCTGAGTTCAGGCAATCTACCTGCCTCAGCCTCCCAGAGTGCTAGGATTACAGGTGCGAGCCACCATGCCTAGCATTTAAATTCAGTTTCAATGAAAAATTTGTAACCTTGTTCTTATTTTCATTTCACTGTAGACTGCTGAAAATTTCATCTTGGATTGGTATTTGGAAATTTCTGCTGTACTAGAATAGTTTTATTGTATTATGTATGTATATAGTTACTTGAAGTTTTTTAGCGCCTTCTGTTTTTGTTGTAATTGTTTAATGTTTGCTTGCATTTGTTTCTTTGGAATGGCTGTGAACAGATTAGTTCTTTAGCATGCAAAGAGAACATTAGCTTATGTTGAATAACTCTAGGGAAGTCTTTCCAGATTAATAGTCATGTGTGACTTGAACTTCAACCTCTATAGTTACATTAATGACTTTGGCAAAATGTTTTCAGTTTTAACATTTGGATTCAGTCTTGAACCCTTCAGAGATCCTGAGCTCACTGCCACTGACTTGAGTGATGTTAAGCAAAACCTGCAAAGCTTTGCTTGTTTTTTCTATTTCCTTCCTAAAAGGACAGATAATTTGTAGTTTAAAAAAAAGAAAAGCAAAATTCTAAACACAAGCACATTAAAAGTTACTATTAACTCCAGCTCCCATCTTTCTCTGTTTATGGGGTGTTTTGTTTCATTGCCTCAAAATTCAGAAAAACTATATGTACAAATAATCCTTCATTTCTTCTGATCATCTTTGGTTTTTGTAGGGCTTTACAGCATCTGTTAGATATTTATTAAGTATCAATGGATAATTAGTTGTATGCACAGTATCACGAAGGCTTTCTTCTGTAGTTTGAGTTTTTAATAGTCTGAAACTATATACCAGCTACCTACTTCTAAAGTTGGGATACTTCAAATGCATTAGGGATGTCTCTCATGTGTGCTACTCATACCTACTGGTAAATCCCTAAATTAAATTGGGGATGAGGGTGGGACAAATTGCTCTAATGTTTCTAAAATCCCATCTGCAGTAGAACCTCTGTAAGTTGACCACCCAAGGGACTCTTGACAAACTGGTTAACATACAGATATGCTCAACATAAGAAACTAGGCCTTAGTGCATGTGGTGCATGTCTGGCTTGTGAAAATTCCATCAACTTAAGAAGGTGGTCAGTGTTGGCATTTGGTCAACTATGGAGGTTCTACTGTACTTTGTCTTTGGCTTATATGTTACTGCTTTACCCGTAACGGAGTTTCACTTTTCAGTCATTTTGAAGTATGTACAATGTGCTTTTCTTTCACTGCATTATGATTTTAATATATTTTGTCTCTTTTATCTTGGTATATCTGGGGAAGAGGTAAACAGAAGATGGGAGCCCACGAAAGTATAGTGTGATCTTTGAGGTATTTTTGTTAGTTGAGAAGATACCTGAACTTTGCCTGCAATGAGAGAGCCTTAAGAAATGTGATTAATACAGATGTGGTATAGATGTCTTAAGGTTGGTTGTTGCATAAGTGTACTCTGGATTATACTGTATATTGAGCCCAGCATAATTTCACCAGTTTAAACAAGCAATTGTGAGACTGCTTGTTTTGTCACACTTTTCTTTAGCATTGATTATCATCTTAATTTTTTTACTAATTTAGTTCAGGAAAAAATTGTGTTGTGTTTTCATTGCTTTTCTTGGTACATTATATTTCTCTTAATATTAGCATTGCCTCTACTGTTTCCTTTATCTTAAATGGCAATTATTTTAGATGTGAGAACTAGTTGGAAAGAAGAAAGTGTGGTAAGTGTATCCATAAGGATTTTGACCTTTAACCTTTACCCTTTTGACAATCTTTTTTATTATTTTTATAGATTTATGGGGTAGATGTACAGATTTGCATAGTGATGAAGTCTGGTTTTTTTGTTTAATCCTCACTCAATTAGTGTATGTGGTACCCATTAGGTGATTTCTCATCCCATACACTCTTCTCACCCTCCTGACCTTCTGAGTCTCTAGTGTCTAATTTTTCCACTCTTAGTGTCCACATGTACTCATTATTTAGCTCCCACTTGTAAGTGAGAACATGTAGCATTTGACTTTCTTAGTCATTTCACATGAGATCATGGCCTCCTGGCTGGGCATTGTAGCTCATAGCTATAATCCCAGCACTCTGGAAGGCTGAGTTGGGGGGATTGCTTGAGCTCAGGAGTTTGAGGCTAGCCTGAGTGAGACTGACACTGCCATCTCTACTAAAAGAAAAATTACCGAAGTGTCATGGTGTTATAGTCCCAGCTGCTTGGGAAGCTGTGGCAGGAGGATTGCTTGTCTGGAATTTTGAGGTTGCAGTGAGTTGTGATGACGCCACTGAGTATCTTGGGCAACAGAACGAGACTCTCTAGCAAAAAAAAAAAAAAAAATGGCCTCCAGTTCCACCCATGTTACTGCAAGGCATGATTTCGTTCTTTTTTATGGCTAAGTAGTATTCCAAGGTATCCATACAAGTGTCCCAGCTCTTTGATATGATCTTGATAGACATGGAGACAGTAGCTTTGGGATTAGGAAAGGTGATGAAGGCTACTACTGGAAAGAGGTAAACTTAGTGGCTTTAATCTTGCTTTTGGCTCCAGTCCAGCCTCAAGTCTTGACCCTCCTTCCCAGTGAAATATATAACCATGAATCTCCTGATAAGTTTTGCTGCATTTGTCTAGGACTTAATTTAAAAAATCCTGTTCCAAAAAACATTTAAAAATTATAAGAAAGCATATATAATCATACAAAATTAAGCAAAATTAATGCATTAAATAGAAATAAAATCATCCCTTTCTCTATCCCTTCCATTCTACCCTCCTGTAGTGAAAATGGGAATTTGTAGGAGTTTTATTTTATTTTATTTTAGAGACAGAGTCTCACTTTTGTAGCCCTTGATAGGGTGCCATGGCGTCACAGCTCACAGCAACTTCCAGCTCTTGGGCGTTGACGATTCTCTTGCCTCAGTCTCCCAAGTAGCTGGGACTACAGGTGCCTGCCATAACACCCGGCTGTTTTTTTGTTGCAGTTTGGCCAGGGTGGGGTTCACCTTGGTATATGGGGCCAGCGCCCTACTCACTGAGCCACAGGTGCCGGCTCAGAAATTTTATCTTGATAGTAAATATAACTTAGTGGCATTCTGTTGCCTCATTGAGGCTTTAGTTTAAGGTGATCCTATAAACTCCAAAAAGGTCTGTTTTGTTTATTACTACTTATCGTTGTACCTGGAATATAGTAGGTGTCACATTTTGTTGACAGGTTTATGGTAGAAAGATGAGAAAAGGCAAAGAATGGAAGGAATCTTGACAGAGCATTTAGGTAGATTTGTGGAATAGTGCAGTTCTCAGTGCTGCCTGAGTGTAATAAGTTGGAGAGCATTTACAAAATACCAAAGCTTGGGTCATATCCCCAGTGAGAGTCTTGATTTGTTAGTCTGGGGTGAAGTGTCAATATTAAAATCTTCCCAGTGTTGCAAATTTGCAGCAACAGTAGTGAACCACTGAACCATAACCAGTTATTGCATATTGAATGTTAACTGAGGAGATCTGTGCTTTATTCTTTAAAATTCCTTTATGCCAGTGATTTGATTTTCAACCAGGGTACACTGGTGTGCAATGAAAGGATTTCAGGTGTGCTGTGAAAATTTTTTAAGATCATTCTTTAGATTATTTTTGAAAAAAGTTCAAAGTGCAGTAAGTGTTTTTTTACTTTTTTTTTTCTGTGATCAGCATAATTTAAGTGTGCCACGGAAGTTTAACTATAGGTTCAAGTGGTGTGCTGTGAGATAAAAAAGATTGAAAAACACTGCTTTATGCTTTGGAGGACCTGCTCATTTTTATGGAGATTAGCATCCTTATTATGTTAAAAATATTTTGTATTTCCCAATATAGACATATGTAATCAGCATATAAGTAATGAATTACTTTATATTAAGACAATCACTTGGTTTGCTAATACTAGGAAATATGTTTCCCTCATCTTAGGCCTCTGACATTTTATATGCTTTATTCTTTAAAGATTCTTCAATTCTCATGGAAAACTGGCATTTAACTAGTGAAGAAAAGATTATGTCATATTAAGAGCTTAGCAGAAATTTTTTTTTTTTTTTTTTTTTGAGACAGAGCCTCAAGCTGTCCCCCTGGGTAGAGTGCTATGGCATCACAGCTCACAGCAAACTCCAACTCCTGGGCTCAGGCGAGTCTCCTGTCTCCGCCTCCCACATAGCTGAGACCACAGGTGACTGCCACAATGCCTGGCTATTTTTGATTGCAGCCATCATTGTTGTTTGGCGGGCCTGGGCTGGATTCGAACCTGCCACCTTAGGTGTATGTGGCTGGCGCCTTAGCCACTTGAGCCACAGGTGCCAAGCCAGCAGAAATGTTTTTAAAAAATAATGCATTTTTATGCTATATTTTTTTCTATGTCAAAGTAAATGACTCATTTATTCTATCCTATTTCTGTCATGAAAAATGTTAAGATGTTCAGTTGATGCAAATAAAAAATAAAAGCAATTTAAGTAATTACACTCTATCCAAATTATTAATTTCATGTTTGGGACAAAAACCTGAAGAATGGGATAGAGAGTTAAAGTAAGAATTTTTTTTCATTACCTCTCTTTCTTTTGCCCTTCTCCAGCCTTTATCCCAAAGGGCAACCATAGTTCTGTTATTTGTGACAAATAATTGGCAGAATAACTTCCAGAATAACTAGTGGTGATTAGCAGGTTTTTTTTTTTTTTTTTTTTTTTTTTTTTGACAGAGCCACCAGCTGTCCCCCTGGGTAGAGTGCCATGGCATCACAGCTTATAGCAACCTCCAACTCCTGGGCTCAAGCGAGTCTCCTGCCTCCGCCTCCCAAGTAGCTGGGACCACAGGCGCCCGCCACAATGCCCGGCCATTTTTTGGTTGCAGCCGTCATTGTTGTTTGGTGGCCGGGGCTGGGGATTCGAACCCACCACCTTAGGTGTATGTGGCTGGCGCCTTAGCCGATTGGGCCACAGGCGCCAAGCCAGTAAATACTTCTTAAATTTTGATTACAATGTGTTAAAATAACTTCATCATACCCTTAGAGGTAGGAGATAGGGAAGTATAACTGCTACTCCTAAACAGTCATGTTTTCTGAGTCAGACAGGCGGGATCTGAGAGTCCTGTCAGTGTGAAGGTAAGAGGACAATGTCTGCTGACATCAATTTCTCTGTTTATATGAAGGTGGTGAGCTTTTTGCCTGGGGACAGAATCTGCATGGCCAGCTCGGACTTGGAATGGTATTTCCCTCAACCCCAACACCACAGAGGGTGAAGACTCTCGCAGGAGTCCCCTTGGCACTGATTTCTGCGGGAGAAGCCCACAGCATGGCCTTATCCATGTCTGGAAACATTTACTCATGGGGAAAAAATGAATTTGGACAACTAGGCCTGGGCCACACCACAGGTATGGAATGCATTCTTAGAGTCATATTATCAACAACTAGTATTTTAGACTAGAGATGAATTTAACGTGTCAAAACAGTTCAAATCTCCCGCTCGAATTTGCGCTGTTTTTCCTGCTTATTTCTCTCTGTCTTCAGGGCTGAATTGGTCTAAGAGACATGCATAGTTTGGAAGTGGTTACTATATTTGAGACTCATTTCAAGGACAAAGCATTGCATTAGGGATCAGAACACCTGGATTCCTGGTTCCCTCTCTGCAGTTACTAACTGCAGGGTCTTGCCCAGCCACTTAACTTTTCTCTAGGCTTTATTTTATTTTTCTGTAAAGTGACAAGTTTAGACGATATAATCTCTGCCTTTGCACTTAAAGTCTATTAATATAATTATATTATTACAAAAGGATACTAACATTCTATTTAGCAAGTCACATGTCCTGATCTTATTCTATAAGGTATACACACTCACACAAACAAAAAACACACAATTCCCATTATTGAACAGAGCAGATGGCAAAATTGTTTATGGTCTGAGACAACTATTAGAGTTTTCAGATGTAACACTTTCTGCTGCTTTACCCTACGGGGTGATGTATGTGTTACCCTAGATCTCTGGTCAGTATATATGGCATTTCTCCCTGACATAGTTCAATGCTAGTTATGTAGAATAACCCATTAGCCAGCATTAGAAAAATATTTAAAGGAAGCAAAAGAGTAAATAGGCCATTGAACTATTTTTTCTGAATGTCTGGTTGCTTTAATGGAAACATAATAGTAAAGAAAAGAAGAGGCAGAATTAAGACAAAGACACTGCAGTATAGAATTTAAAAGAAAAAAATGTTTATGTTTGTTAGAAGAAACATCTAATGCACTACAATTAAAGTTCATCAAGTCAGGTAGAAATAAGAAGAACAAGCTCTGGGAAGCAGCCTGGCCTTTCACAGGAGGGACCCTTAAGTGTGACCCTTTTGGTCACAACCTCACCCCCTCCTTTAGGCCCTGATTTTGGGCCTAAACATCCTGACCTAGAGTCTTTCTTGTCAGAATACAATAGGAACTATTGTTGCTGGGTTGAGGGGAAGCAGTGTAGGTAACGCCAAGGTGAAATTCAGTACAGTGGAACCTCCATAGCTGACCAACTTCCTACACTGGCCACCTCCTTCAGTTGACCTCATTGCCATAGACCAGACAAGCACCATGTGTGCATGTCAGTACAGTAGGCCTAGTTCCATATGTTGACCGCCTCTGTATGTAGACCACTTTTTTCCAGTCCCTGGGGCAGTCAACGTACAGAGGTTCTACTGGATTTCCTTTTGGTCACATCAGCTGTTCTTTCCCTACATAGGTGAAGCTTCTCCTTCCCTTATTGAAGCCCTGGACGACCAGAGAGTGGAATTTCTCACTTGCGGCGGCTCTCACACTGCCCTGCTCACAGAGGTGATTGCGCCTTTTTGACAGTATTTCTGAAGAATGTTTTGTATGCAGTTAGTGTTTCTCAGGGAAGAAACGTTGTCACTTCCCACATGTCACTTCCAAAGTAATTTGGAAGCTTGACTTTGACAGTCCTTTTATTAGTTATTTGCTGAGCAGAAGCTTTTGCATCAGTGAATATTACTTCCATGTTACATTTTTCTGGCATCTAACATAAAGGTCTCTTTCTTAGGATGGGCTGGTGTTTACTTTTGGTGCTGGAAAATACGGGCAACTTGGTCACAGTGGAACACAGAATGAGCTAAGACCCCGTTTGGTGACCGAGCTCACTGGGAAAAGGGTGACCCAGATAGCATGTGGAAGGTAAGATGTGAAGTGTCAAAGAAGATCACCAAATGTAAATTGGGTAGTGACTCAGTAACATTTCCATCAGTTTCTTTGAGATGTTAAGTGTCAAACATTTTCAAATGGGTGAAGATGCTCAATTTGTATGGTTAGATAATCCTACTAAATCTTTTATTATACACATTTATTTTCTTTGATTTCTTTAAATGAGCAAATATTCTTTCTGTTGTCTCTTTAGTGAAATACCTTGGTAACTACTCAGATGTACTTTTATCTTTAACAAAAATAAGTCAGCCGGGCGTAGGTGGCTCACACATGTAATTCTAACACTCTGAGAGGCCAAAGCCAGTGGATTGCTGGAACTCACAGGTTCAAGACCAGCCTGAGCCAGAGCAAGATCTCATCTCTAAAAATTATGGGGGGTTGTGGCAGGTGCCTGTAGTCCCAGCTACTTGGGAGGCTGAGGCAAGAGAATCGCTTGAGCCCAAGAGTTTGAGGTTGCTGTGAGCTAGGACTTCGTAGCACTCTACCAAGGGCTTTAACAAAGTGAGACTCTGTCTTAAAAAAAAAAAAAAAGGAAAGAAAAATAAGTCATTATTTATTTATTTGGGAAAAATAAATAAGCATGAATTACAAAGGCTTATTCACTATGTAATTACTCTCTCCCATGACCCCTCAGGGCCACATGTTTCTTAGTTCCCATAATTCTTTCCTAGTAGCTTGTTCTAATCACAGGAAAGCAGTGGGTAGAGTAGACTATTTCTGAGAGGTTTGTTTTTCATGGCTCACTTTTTCTTAATAAGGGCAAAAAATCTTAAACTCTATGGTTTACCTAATTATTTTCTTAAATTGTCAGGTTTATCAATTCCTATCTTGCCAGTAGGATGTTGAAATTTGGTCAGGTTAAAAAGATACTTTCACCCACTTATTCTTCTTTTGGGCAAATGTTTTCCTCACTAAACAAAGAGCAAGTTAGACGCTATCTGAATTTTGAGTGCACGTGTTAGTATATCAAACCCTTCCTATGGAAAACTATTGTACATATTTTCAATCTGTAGACGTATTTTCTTTTGATCTTGGAGTAAAATTACATCAGTGGGAAATACTGTTAAGGTAGACCAGATTATTGGAATATGATTCCCTTCACCAAAGATATGTTCTTTTTAGGATTGATATGTCATTCAATTTCTCTCATCAGAGCAGTGTTATCACCACTTTGGATTCTTCATGACACACGGTCCTTTGAGTAGCATGTATTATAAGAGAAGGAGGCAAGTTAGAGATTGGTCATCACGTAAACCAGGGCAATCCCCTTGCTAACCGGAGAATTCACTAGGAAGACTCATGGAACATATTGAAAACTATTAGACTCACATTTACAATTATTACAAATAAAGGATGCAAATTAGTATCAGTCCAAGGAAGAGAAAGGTAGGGTCTAGGAAGGGTCCAAACACCAAACTTAAAGTTGTTTCTCCTTGAAGCAGGTGGCCGGTGTTACCTCTCCCAGCCTGGTATCTGGCAGTATGTACAGAATTTGCCAACCAGAGAAATTCACCTGAGTCCAGAGTTTTTATTAGGGTTTTATTGCTTAGGTATGATTGATTGAATCATTGCCCACATCATTGATCTCAATCTCTAGCCCCTCTAATTCTGTAGGTCTGGCTTATACTGCAGGTCTGGGGAGCTCTCCCCTAGCACCTCTCAAGTGCTTTGGCAGGGTCCCTCCATGAATAACAAAGCCTGTCCTCAATCACTTTGGCAATTCCATGGGTTTAGAGGTTACCTCCCAGGAACTGAGTACAAAGGTTAGACCTCTCTTTGGGCAAGGCCAAATTCTTGTACTATACATCAGTGCAGTGGGAGAGACCAATTAGTAGGAAAATCAGTGTGATAAATGTCTTTGGGAAATGGAGTCATCTAGGAAGGAGAGAGGAAGGACTCAAGCTAAGCCTTGAAAAAGGAGCAGGAGGCAAGGGGAGATGCTGGCTCTGAAGAAAGGGAACACTGTCTGCTAATGTGTGACATCATGGTCTTGAGATGCCCTTGAATTCCAAAGTATCTCAGTTACACATTGATTTCTCGGTTTCCAGATGGTTTTTGTCCTTCGAGAGTTGCTTAACTAGTTTCACTCTCACTGGGCAACCTACCTTCAGCAGTTTACTATACTGCTAAGTACTCTCGTCATTGTGGCTAATCAAAAATTGACCACATGTTTTATTTAATAGGTGGCACACACTTGCCTATGTTTCTGATTTGGGAAAGGTCTTTTCCTTTGGTTCTGGAAAAGAGGGACAACTGGGAAACAGTGGAACACAAAATCAGCTGACACCACTTCCCATGAGATTATCTTCAAATGAGGAACTCCAATTAGGTAAATTCTACAGGAGCACAGGATTTGGAGTGATATCTTTTTAGAGAAAGTGAATTTTCTAAGTGGATGATGTGGTAAGGAAAGCAGTGTATGTGTATAAAGGGAGCCTTTCTAAACATTGGTTTCGTTTTTTACTGGAAACAATTAAGAAGAGTCTGTCTAACCTGTCAAGTCAGAAAATCATGATTTTTATATTGCTCCTTCAGAGTAGGAATAATGTGAATTTAAATGATAAGAAAATCACATAGACTGTATGGATTCAGAGGTACATGCAGCTCTGATTCCAGTCTTTGTGAGGCTTATTACTTCCATGATGACTGGTTTTCCTATCTAGGTAAGTTGACTCATAATCATGTGAAACCTTTGGGATATTGAGCAGTTCACACGTAGCAGGGACTCGAAGCCCACTCAGCATACGCCTGTGTCACCTCATCCTTGTAGCAGTCTTGGAAGTGTGTTCTGTCATTCATTTTACTAGTGGATGCAGAGATTGAGGAGCAAAGGGTTAGCCCCTTAGCGCCAGTGATTTGGCTGGAGCTGCACAGTGCCTGTGTGACCTCAGCCTGAGCTCCAAAACTTACCCTGCCATTAGAAGCACCTCAGAGCACTTTTGTTAGTTGTTTCGAAAGGTTGGTGGTGACCTGCAGCAACAAAATGTACTCATTGCTTGTGAGGAAAGGAATAGTAACTACTTTAATGAGTTCATATGTTATCTTTGATTTCTTATGACCAGTTACATAGGGCTTAAAGTAGTTATTTTTCATAGCCAGCAGTCATTGGTTATATCTCGAGAACAATGGGAGCTGAATTAAACTAGGTAACAATTAACTAAATAACTAAAATGTTTGCATTTTACATATAAGCATTTTTATTAATTATATATATTAAACTGAATTAAACTAGGTATCAAATAACTAAATATTTGTTTGCATTTTACATATAAACATTTTTATTAATTATATATATTAAACTGATGTACATGGCAGTCTTATGAATCACATATTTCCCAACTAGACTTTACTTCTAAAAATACATATATTTCTGCGTCTTAGTTGGTAGAAAATGTGCTGAGTCTTTGACTATTAAAAAGATAAAATGACTATCCCTTTAAGAAGAATCTAAACTCATTTAAACTGAATATGCGTGATTGTGCCAAATGACTTTCTAAACTTTGCTTTTTGTGCATCCTTTTCAGAAAGCCACGCCTCAGAAAAGGAGTTAATAATGATTGCAGGAGAGAATCAAAGCATTCTCCTGTGGATGGACAAAGAGGTAAAAAGTAGATCTCTAGATGTTCTGTAACTTGGCATTTTAAGCAAAACAAAGAGTGGTAGAATCCAGGTTTAGCGAATTCTAAAATCCTCAGGTTACTAGGCGGAGTTTTTGGGGAATAGCTGGACATTATTGATCCTTTATTGTTTAAACTTTATCAATATTTGCTCACAAAAATCAGCAGTTTTGTCCCTAGTGAATGTGAAATAAGTATGATTTCTTTAGACTCTTCTTACCTTTTGGGGGTCTCCTTGTCAATGGTGTTTGGTCAGTTTCCTGGTAAGCCAGCACAGCAACAGATTCTAAACATGACCCTGGCAGCTAGTACTAAAAAATACCCAAGCTTCGTGGGCTTATGAATAGTATATCCGTGACTTTCCTTCCCTATCTCACCAAGGGAAATCAAGTTCCTCCCACTTCTGCACAGAGCTACTCTAGATTTTCCCTTCAGTGCTGATGTTCAGTTTGACCCGATTGTCGTGGTACAAAGTGCTGAATGGTGGGACACTTAGGGAAATTTACTTTGAGTCTGGGCCCCCTTGGACAAGAAAGTGGCAGCCAGATATATGATTGATTGCTCTTTGGTAGAGCTTTATTTTACGATTGTCCCAGGGCGGTGTCATTCATATTTAGAAATCAGTCTTACTCTATGCTTAGACTGTGCCTAAAAGTTGGGTACCTATTTCTGATATGTCTGAATTATTGTATTTTACTTTTTTGTTTACAGAATTCCTATGTTAATCTGAGGAGGAAAATCCCTACACTGAGTGAAGAGACTGTAAAGAGGTGGATTGCTGATGTCGAGGCTAAACAGTGGCAGAATACGAAAAGGTGCCCCCACCCCCACGTCTCTCTCTCTCAATAGCATTTCCCAATCCAGAGAAGTGAGATTTTGTGGCCCATGAGTGTGTTAGGTTTCTCAGAGAAATAGACCAATGTATGTATATGCACGATCTATCTGTCTATCATCTATCTAACAATGGAGAAAGAGATTATTTATCAAATTTATTGCCACACTAGAAAAAAAATTTTTTCCCCTTGGGGCCACAGTGTTTTATTATGAAAATAAGTAAAATAAAATAAAAATTTCAAAAACAATTCTTTCTAAATTAATGAAAAATTTGTTATTTTTATTATTTTCTTGCATGAATTATATGCAACTCATGCAGTGCTAGAATCAATTTTACACAGCATACCACATGAGTTATATGTGACTCATGACTTACTTAATGAATTCGTTTCTGAGAATTGAGTCTTTTGTCATTCTACAAGTCTTTAATTATGTCTGCAGTTGACCTTAGTGGTCCTGCATGATGACTTCTAAATCATACCCCCTAAGTATATGCAACAATGTTGTGTCCCCTCATACTATCCAATCATTTTCTTTTGAAGAGCTTCCAGGCAAATATTCAAGGGAAAATGCACAATTAAAAGTTATGGTAATTGGCAAACCTAGTCCAACACGTGAGGCATGCTTGGGTGGGCCAGCTGAAGCAGCACAACAGGAGGTGGGGGAGACAGGCCCAGTGAAAGCAAAAACAGTAAGCGTAGTTGCACAGCGTACAGGCATGCTATGGACCTTTTGTCTATCTGCTAGTTCTATATACTTCGTAAGGCTCCAGGCTCAAAAGTAGCATGAGTTAAATATAACTCACACGGCAGTTCATGTGTTAAGAAATTGGCAAATGTGGTTGTAAGGTAAGGTGACCAAATGTCCCACTTTTGGTGGGACAGTCCCAATTTTTAAAAATTTGTCCTGCATCCTGTGGTGTTTTAAAAAAGCCCCAATTTTTGGAAAGAATGCACAACAAGCTAGGGAACATGGGAGAACAGGAAGGGAATATATGGTTTTTGGCTGCCATGTGGCTATTTCTCCAGGATATGCGTTTTATATTATTTTTGTTAATTTTATAATGTTAAACTTTAATAATAACAAATAATGTTGAGAACTGATTATCGAGAACTGCTTATCAAAGTTTGCATTGTTGTCAGGCCCCGCCCCCCCCCATAGTGTCCCACTTTACCAATGTTAAAATCTGGTCACCTTATTGTAAGGGCTAACAAGTCAGAAATCTGTAGGATAGGCTGGGTGCGGTGGCTCATGCCTGTAATGCTAGCACGCTGGTAGGCCAGCGCAGGTGGATCTCTTGAGTTCACAAATTTGAGACCTGCCTGAGCAAGCGTGAGATCCCATCTACTAAAAATGAAAAACTGAGGCAAGAGGATCTCTTGAGCCCAAGAGTTTGAGGTTGCTATGAGCTATGATGCCACGGCACTCTACCAAGGGTGACAAAGTGAGACTCTGTCTCAAAAAAAAGAAAAAAAAATCTGTAGGATAGGCCAGCAAGCTGGAGGCTCAGTGAAGACTTGATGTTGCAGCTCAAATCCAAAGGCCATCTGGAGGCAGAATGCCCTCTTCCTTGGGTGACCCCAGTCTTTTCTCTTCAATCAATTGGGTGAGGCCTACCCCCATTGTGGGAGGGTAATGTGCTTTCCTCAAGGTCTACAGTTTTGAGTGTTGATCTCATCTTAAAAAAATACCAGTACACAAACATCTAGAGTAATATTTGAGCAAATATCCAAGTACTATTGCCTATGTTATGTTGACACAGAAAATTTACCATCCCCCCAAAGGACAGCCTTCTTTACTGTGTGACTTCTCTGGGCCTTTAATGTGTTTGTATGTAATGTGAGTCTCTGAGAAAGAAATATAGTCTATAGTATCTCCCAGTCCTGTTTGACCCTGGAACCACTTATTTACACACCTCCTATTCATAGCTGAACAATGTGGGTGATCGTTCTCTAAATCACGGAACTCCTACAACCTGTGAAGATCATGCTCATTCTGACAAGCGGCTTTCACAGATATATTTCTAATCCTGGGAAATAGGTTTACAAAATAGTTGTATCATAGTTTGCAGAGCACAAATGATCACGAACTATTTATACAATTACTTCTAAGATGATTACAGGGGTACAAGTGAAACTCTCTAAGAGTAGAATCAGAACGTTTTAAAACAATAACTGAGAAAATGACATGAAGGCTGTGTTGATCAGTTTGATGGAAGTATTTTGGATTGCATGTGGAAACCCCACACTGTACCCCAGAAGTGCATTAATGTACATAGTTACCATTCAATTAAAAAAAATGTTGATATTTTGTGCACTATGTACTTTTTGGCTTGAGTTTTGGGTTTAAAAAGTAGTATGTTAAAATATAATTTCTCTCCACTGTTTTGGCATTCATTGTCTTAAATTTTGTGCTAGAGGTGAGCATCCCACTAACCTCACCCCAGTCCCTGCCCAGGGAGCAGGGATGGTTTTCTCAGGCCATTCTAAGGATAAGGACACTGAGACCCAGACAGGGCAGGGCCCTTCCCGTGGCACACAGTGAGGAAAGGTGGAGCTGGGACTTGAACCCAAGTGGTTAGACCCAGAAATTATACTTCCCTCGCTCTTCAGTTTTGTCAGTTTTCTAAATGTGTGTGTTTCTGGTGAGCTGAGTTTCTCCTATTAATTTGTTTATAGGAAGGAGAAGAGATATTCCTGTTTCTTTTTGGTTTTTACTCTTTGAATTGAATGACAACCACATAGATAATTCAAACCATTAGCTTTCTATCTGTGGTCTGCTACTCCTTTATTTTTAATTTTTTTTCCTAGTGAGGTAAAATATACACAATATAAAGTCTATCATTTTAACCATTTTCCATGCACAGCTCAGTGGCATTAAGCATGTCCACAGTGCTGTGCAGCCATCACCTCCATCCATCTCCAGGACTTTTTCATCTTCCCAAACTGAAACTCTATCCCCAGGAAACACTAGCTCCCCACCCTGGCTAGCCACTGGCACCACCATTGTGTTTTCAGTGGCTAAGAATTTGATGACTCTAGGGAGTTCACGATGATCAGGGTCACACAGGATCGGCCCTTTTGTGGCTGGCATTTCACTGATCATGAAGCCTTCCAGGTTCCCATGTTGGAGAAGGTATCCTAATTCCTTCTTTTTAAAGACTGAGTCATATTCCATTGTGTGGATGGGCAATGTGTTTTTCCATTTTTCCCGTCTATATTTTAGAAAGGGAGTGTTACACATGCAATGTTCAAAAATATTTATAGAAGGCTACAAGGAAAAGAAAGGTCTTTCCATCTCTACCCTCACCCTAGAGACAGTCACCCATCGGGGCTCCTTGTGTCTTCTGCAGGGAGGAGTTCTAGGCAGAGGCATCCAGACACCCCACACCGCTGCCTGCCTCCTTTTTGCACAAATGCATGTTCCTTGCCACTCTGCCCCTTGGCGTTCTCCTTTAATAACACTTCTTAGGGGTCATTTTGTATCTTCTTTTCCTTTGTGGCCATGTTGATTTATAATTTTTTTTATCCAATCCAAAACCAAGGGAAATTTCTAGCCCTTTGTTATGATAAATGGCAAAACCCATTCAGTGACTGTCCTCTTTTTGTTTTTTGAGGGGAAGTGTTCTACTCCCTGAATGCTGAGCTGAGACCTTTTTTCTTTGGATTGGAGTAGGGTGGATAACGTAGTATTCAAAGATGAGGGTGGCACAAACATTCTGTATTTGAACCTGTGCATTATTCAAGCGTTATTTTTATCCTCAAGCCCATGCAGATCTATTATGGAGTAAAATACACAACTTTTATGGAGTTGATCTCGAATGTTTGCATACACATAAGAGCCAAGCCAGAGCTTCTAAGTAGATGTCTGGCTTCTGCAGGCTGCTTGGGGTGAGGTGGCAAGTGATACGTGCATTGGTCTCTGCAAGGCGTGCTTGGAGAAATTCAGCCTTAATTAATAAAGTGAAGCTCAAGCTCTTGCTAAGACTCAGTGAGCTGTGTTTCTAAGCTCCAGGTGTGGATTGTAACCCTGATCAACACACGTGGCAATGCTCTGTTTTCCACTGGCAAACATTAGGCCTTTGTCAAGGTCAGGGGTTTCTGTTTTCTAACAGTTGTGTTCCTCTTAACCACTTAACCTGACGAAACTGTGTTACTATTTTCATGAGAGTCCTGTCTTATTTAATTATGTATCACAGACAGTATGTCCGAGTGCTGTGCCCAGGCCTTACTTTCCCCATCAGTGAGGTGATTTTTAGGAATATGCATGTCCGGCTGTAGCAGAATGGACTGTACGTCATTTCCCAGATAGTTGTAAGGGGGTGAGATCTGCCATTGCCTGGGGCCCTCATAGCCAGTCATCCATGAGGCCTTAGTTTTGTCACCTCTGTGCTCTGTGCAGGAAGAACTCCCAGCTTGGTGAATTCCCATCTCAGGGACCACTTTGTTAACAGAAGCAGCTGCTGTCTGTGGGCTCTTGCTTCATAATGAACTCTGCTGTCTGGTGTTGGGTAAGAAATATAAGGGGCCTAGTGCCCAGTAAACATGTCAGAGAACAGATGTACAGAGCAATTTCAGGTGGCCTTGAGTCCTAGGAAGGACTCCGTCAGGGTGATGAGGTGGGGTACAGGACCAACGTGGGTGAGGGGGCTCCTCTGAGGCTGAGACCAAGACGATGACCAAACGGACACCAGAGAAACCACTATGGGAGGAGCTGGGGGGCAAAGTGGATGTGAGGTCAGCAGAACTGCATGTGCAAAGGCCTGGAGGTGGCAAATCTCAGGCCTTGCAATGTCAAGGAACAGAATTTTACTACCCAGTTAGTGGCCACAACCGAGGCATAGAATTTAGGGAAGCTGGTGGCTGGAACTATTGGTTTCAATATTCATTCCTCTCTTTTTGGCACTTGCCATAGAAACAGTCAAATTGTGATCACAATTTATTTAAACCTGTATTTAAGTGAGTTGACAGAGGTCTGCCTCAATGTCTGGCTGACAAGGTGAAAGTTGGGTTTTGTGAGGATGAAAAGTGAGGAGGAGACAGAGAGGAAAGCTTCAAAAATACTAATTTCCTTTCCTTTAATTGTAGTAGAGCTAGGTTGGGCTTGGTGGTTTATACTTATAATTGCAACTACTTGGGAGGCTGAAGCAAAATGATCGCTTGAGGCCAGGAGTTCAAGACCAGCTTGGGCAACATATTGAGACCCTCCCCATCTGTATGAAAAAATTTTTTAAAAATTAGCTGAGTGTGGTGGCTGAGACCTGTAGTCCCATCTATTTGGGAGGCTGAGGCGGGAGGATCACTTAAGCCCAAGAATTGGAGGCTGCAGTGAGTTATGATTGTGCCCCTATACTCCAGCCTGGGTAATAGAGTGAGATCTTCCCTCTAAAAACATAAAATTTGAAAAGAAGAGCTGAGACTGTGAGAAGTTAACACAGTTGGTCAATGTTCCAGCATCAGGGAATGGCAAATTCCACCCAATCTATCTGATTTTCTGGCCTCACCTTCTAATCATGGCCCCTAAATAGTGTAGCAAGTGGGGTGTGAGGATGGCACCACTCAGAGTCTCCCTCAGGCTGAAGTTCCTCAGTTTTATCATCTGCCTGCTTGGCTTTCTCTTGGAGGATCTCTGGCTCTACCCCGGCCCCAGTGGGTGGCTCTTACCTTAGCTCCACCGATACGGTTTCCACGGATCCCTGGATATTGGTTTCTCACTCTCTTGAGAATTGTTCTCTGAAGCTTTTCAAGGTTGTGACACTGTGTGTGTGTGTGTGGCCAGACCTCAGGCTCCATTTTTTTTTCTTTTTTTTTTTTATTAATTGATATCTATATACATTAATGCAAACATGGGGTACATTGTGCTGTTTTCATATACAATTTGAAACACTTTCATCAAGCTGGTTAACATAAATTTCATGTCATTTGCTTAATCATCGTATCAAACATT